>JAAGNO010030517.1:0-22259 GCA_033439905.1 Ceryle rudis
GGGGGGGGGGTTTAAAGGGAACCATGCCCCCCGGGGGGCCCCCGCCGCCGCCGGGGGGGGAGGGGGGGGGGGGGGGGGGCCGGGGGGGGGGGGGGGGGGGGAGGGGGGGGGGGGGGGGGGTCGGCAGGGACGGTGACAGGCAGGGACGGTTGGGTGACTGTCTTGCTGTTACTGCAGAGCGTCTGAACATCCAGATAGTGTCTGCCCAGAGCCGCACTGGCCTGCTCACGGCCCAGGAGACCCAGCGTGTCCAGCAGCTGCAAGAGGAGAACCGGCAGTTCCTGCGCATCCCACGGAGGCGAGTCCTGCAGGGCTGAGCCTGGATCCCCTCTGCCGAGTGGGCTCAGCCCCTCGGCACCCGCAAGCCTGCGGACAGTCCTCTGCTTTGTCAAAACCCTACTTTGGGGGAAGCCACTACCTGGCCTGCACAAGCCTGCTGTGACCTGCTGCACAGGTGCCCACCTGCCATGTGGGTGCTGCCAGCCCCAGCCCATCTGTCCTGATTGTGTGGGTTTTCTCGTCAAGCCCTCGCACTACTGGAGCTGGTGCATCCAGGTCCCCCAGTAATCCTTTCTAGAGCTCTGTGCTTGGTGGACAGAGAGATGAATTCACCATCTTAAATGCTGTACAAATCTCAGCTCAAAATCCAGCTTTGTGAGATCTAGTGTGCATAGGGTAGTGTCCTCTCAGGCAGCGGAGTTTGGAAGGAGCAAGGGAAGATGGCATACTAAAAGCTGGTAAAACCAGGTGCCCACATGTCTGATCTATAACACCTCAGTGTAGCGTGGTGCCTGTGTTCTCTATGGGTGTTTATTGCAGTAATGTAACTGGCCTAACTTCTGACTGCTCCAAAATGTGCTTCTAACAAACAGACCCTGTTGGGATAGGACAACCAGTGCAGAGGACCTGAAGCAAGCTGAGAGAGAGAGCTTTCTCGAATGGAGGCGGCAGCTTGCCCAGTGAGTATGTCACTTGTGTCTGGGTAAGTAGCTGGTGGCATTTGGAGACGCAGGAAGCGGTGGGTTGTATTTATCCTTGCGGGACTTATAAAATTAACGTCTTGTCAGTAGCTCCCTCTGCTTTTTCTGGAAGGCTTGGACATCCCAGCCGCAGTCCAGACACATCCTTTTGGTGAGCTCTGCAAAGCTGTCTTGCTCGTGCGTACTCTTGTACTGTTTACAGTTAAAATTCTTCAGGATGGAGCATGATGTTCTGCCCTTGCCAGTGAAGGGGAGAAGTGGTCAACGTGTCCTCCAAGAACAGTGCTGCTCTGAACAGAGAGCAGTGCTGCCAGCCTGTGTACAGCAGCTTGTGCTGGTCCAGTGCTGCGTCTGCTGGCCTGGAGAGTTAGGTGGTACCTGCTGACACCCTGTGAACCTGCGTTTGCCCTCAGTAAAGTTGTTCAGGCGGTGGCAGCAGTGAATCGAGGGCTGTGTAGAGCCATTTCAGGTATCATCCCCAAATTTGTTATTTGTTTTTTTAGGTGGTACTTGATTGGATAATAACTGCTGGTATTTGGAATAATTTCTCTAGTTTGTTATGTCTCTGAAACTTCATGGGCAGCCTTTTGATTCAATTTTGCTTTCCATTGTTTACCGCTTCTCCATCGGCCTGATCAGGAGCCACTGTGACACAGCTGAACCAGTGTCCCTGACAGAAGTTTGCCCAGGTGCTTGACCTCTTTGCAGAACTACCAGAAATATGGGGCTCATTTGATAGCTCTCTGAAACTAAAGCCTCTTGGCTCTAAGGAAGAACTGGTGGTGTGCTTATTGCCTGACGTGGGCCAAATATGACCATCTTTTTTTTTTCCTGTTTTGCCTTAGCCTTGAGGAAGAAAAAAAGTTAATTCTGACCCCATTTGAACGAAACTTGGAATTTTGGCGTCAGCTTTGGAGAGTGATTGAAAGAAGGTAAAGTGTGTCACTATGTGCTTTTCTAAAAGTAATGTTTAATATCTTTTCCTAAATTGAAGCTTTTGAGTCAAGCTTCAAGTGTTTGTAAAGGAACAGGAAAAACTATTACAATTAGTGAAGTCTTTCTTATCGGCACTGAAGTGACTTGGGTTTGAAGTGATCAAGACGCGATGTGAAGAAGGGCGGCTGCGTAGTGGTGCACGCTGGCTCTCTCTTTGTGTCTCTGATGATTCCTCAGACACTGCTGGTCTTGGCCTCTTCCAATGCTTCTGCGTGGGAGGCTTCTTTTGAGATTGTATCTTTGAGGTCTTTCGCCAAGACCAACCCTTACCCCCTTTTCTCAACCACACAGCTGCAGCCTGACGTTCAGGGGCAGGAGGCAAGGGAGATCAACTAAATAATTCTGGGGAAGAAAGAGCCTCTTGGTCGTTGGCCTCCTGCCATGCAGAGAAATTGCAGCAGTGCACAACAGACAACAGCCTGTCACATCACAGAAATAGCGTTGTTTGCTCTGCTGAGCTGTAACACAATAGGAGTGCTATCTGCTACGTTAATCTAACTGGGGCATTTAATTTCACTAGTAATTAAGTTTGAGATCATCTCGTCTGGTTTTCCTAAAATTGAAAAATACTTCACCAGTGAGGTCATGGTGAGCTGGTCCTTTCACAGAAGTGGCTTTGTAGTGGGTGCTGCTGGGCCTTTGGCTGAGGGAGAGCTGGGTCAGGAGCGTCCACTCCAGGGTATCGTGACGTGCAGTGTGAGTGCATTGTGTATTGTGAGGCGGCTGGAATTACTGCCCTTCAGCTTTTATTGGAGCTTTTTGTTTCATGCAGAGTGAGGATGCTCTCTCAAAATCGAATGGGAAAGTTGTCCAGCCCTTTACCTTGCCAGATAATTTGATGTGTTGTCAGCCTTTTCTTGTGTTTGCTTCAAGCTGGCTTGCAGTGGTGTGATTCGGTAACTTCTCTGTATCCTGTCCCTGTACCATGGTGTCAGCTTTCTCTCCTATCGATCTTTGAATTTCTGTAACTGTTCAGTACCTCTTTGTACCCAAGCAGTTTATTAAATGACTCCCTTGGGGGTTTATTGATTTTTCTTTTGTCTATACATAACCAACTGCCTAGTGAGGCTTGAAATTCTTCCATTCAACCCATGGTGTTCTGAAGCTGTCTCGAGTTAACTGAAATTCTTGTCAAACAAATAGAATCAGCACGTGGCAACCAGTGTTTTAAACTACCTACCTGGAGAAGCTCTAGTGCAAGAGGCTGTAATTACATCTTTCCCACTCCTTTTGGAAAAAGAAGCATGGATGCCTTTGGTGTCTGAAGCCAGGGCATTTAATTTCTGTGTAGAACTGATGAGTCTTGCTCCTGTATGTGGTGGCAGATGGGTGTCTGGGTTTGGAAGGCGTTTCCTAAAAGCACGCTTGCAAGGCTGTGCTTGCATAGGGGAGCAACATATTTTACTGGAGTCTAAGACTATTCTTTCATCTTTCACTGTTCTATGCTTGTTATGACTGAAGGAGTGCAAAAGAAATTCTGAAGATGCCTCATAGCAAATGCTTAGAATCTGCAGGTCGTTTGTGGGAAGCTTTGTACATCTTGCTTCATGCAAAGGGGACAAGAGTGTTCCAGAATATCTCGCAGTGTGGGAACACACCTCTTCTTCCTCTCTGTGCCACCCTGCTGCAGTTTCGGGGATAGACAGAAATTAAATCATGTTACCACAGTTTTCAGTAATATTCTAAAGGGTAGAGCACCACTACTCTGATTCTTGCCTGCTGAGTATTTCTGAAGGGTAGGTGGATTGGCAAAACTCACACGCTTCCTTTCCCCTTGCTGGCTCTACAGAGAATTTGCCAAGTGAGGCAGGAATACTGTACATCAGTACTGGCTTGTAGCATAAGCATGGCTCAGTTGGGGCACGTGGGATGCTGAGATGCTTTGTTAGTTCAGTAAAGATTCTTAGGTTAATACAGTTAAAACCATTAAAATTCCAAGCAAAACCTACAAGTGACAAGTGAGTAATGCGCTGTGCCTTGCTGCTCTCTTTGAGGCAAAGTAAGAAAGAGTATTTATGGGGCTTTCTTTTATTTTTGCAGTGATATTGTAGTCCAGATAGTCGACGCTAGAAACCCCCTTCTGTTTAGATGCCAAGACCTGGTAAGTAAACCACTTTCTTGGACATTGTCTTGATTTTATTTCTTAGAGCTGATGTGATTTAATTTTTGTTTAACATGTTCAGCCACCTCAGAGCTCTTCTGCTGTTGTGCCTAGCTGGTATCTTTTTTATGCAAGTATTCTGGCATTAAATTATATTTCTTTGGTGGTTTTTGATATTTCACGGTGTTGTGGATTTAGAGGCAGTTCTGCAGCTGTTGTATGGCAGATGTTATATTGTTCCTCATTACCCACTGGAAGTGCCTGTGCTTAAAGAGATTGTGCTGTTTAAAAGCATAACGGAACAAAAATGGGGAGGATTACTGTGCTGAAAGTGAAGGATCAAGAATTACTGAAGTGACAGTTTGTAACGACAGACTATAGAACGCTGTGCTTCAACGAGATACAAAATTGCTCAAATAGTTGATCTTAGGGGTTCCTGCCGTGAGGTGCTGATTTAATATCTTGCCATAGCTCTAAGCAGATGAGGTGTTACACACGTGGCCAGAAAACCTGTGTTGCAGTAGTTGCATACTCCAATTTGTTCTTGTAGCTGTCTGATAAACACTGGTTCTATCTAGCCCAGGGGACTGTAAGCTCAGCTACTCTCATGTGGAGCTGGATGAGGTAACTCATCTTGCTGCTCTTATATCACCTTGTGGGGAAGAGAAGACCAAATTGGGGTACAAACTGATCCTTCTCTTGTTGTTTTTTGTTTTTTTGTTTTTTTCAGGAAAGTTACGTTAAGGAAGTCAGCAATGACAAGGAGAACATGATCCTGATAAATAAAGCAGACTTGCTGAGTGAGGAGCAGCGGGCTGCTTGGGCAGAGTTCTTTGAGAAAGAGGGCGTTAAGGTGGTGTTCTGGTCAGCTTTGGCAGAGTGCAAACGGCTGTCTGGAGAACCAAAGGTACTGCAGATGACCAGTTACAACTGGATACGTGCTGGCTTCCTTTGTAGTTACGCTTGTGATGTATCTGAGCGCTTTTCTAGGAAAGGCACAGTTCTTGTCTCAAGGAGGGATTATTGTAAGGACCTGTGCGGCTGTAAAACAGCACTTTGATGATTGATTCGGAGACAGAAGTGAGGAGAATAAAATGGTGAACAAAGTGGTACCGTTCAGTCAGTGTTCATAGTGCTTGCAGTTTGTCTCTCAAGGTTAATGACATAATAAATAATACTGAACTAGAATGTAAATTTGCTCCCTAAGGCTACTGATGAGTAGCTGCAGAAGCAACCCTTGCAGATCTCTCTGTTTGCAGACTCTTAACTTGCTGACAGAGTTGGAATCCTTTCCAAGAGGGATGCTGTGAGGACATAGCTTTCTGTACAGAGGACTTTTCTCTCATGGAGGGGAGGTGTTTTTTAGAGATCCTAAAGTACCTCAGATCCTTTCTCTGCCCAGTGGAACAAACTGCTGCTGCCTCAAGTTATGTGTTGCCAACAGATGCCACTTTCAGGTTTTGCTGTGTTCCTCTGTTAGAGCTGTCACTGTTCGGCTGTGGAATATCCCGTATCTCCTTCCAAACATACCTATTATGTTCAGCTGGCTTACAGTCCTCGGAAAAAAAGTTTTTACAGAATGATTTAAAACTGGGACTAAAAGTGTTACTTCTGTTGGGTGTGGGTTTTTTTGTTTGGTTGGTTTGGTGGGGTTTTTTTTTGTTTTTTTTAATACTTATAAAAATACTGTTGTTATGACAAAGTCTATTCTTTTTCACTGTGAACTGGTTTTGGGGAAGAAATGTTAAGAATTGGACTGAAGATGAGACAGCTTGAAATTATTTTAATGAAGTATTTAGGTCTGAAACAAAATGGGTGTGAATGAATATTTTTGAAATACATTCATTCCTATTACTAGGAGCACTTGGTAATTTTAAAATAAATAATTTTTCTGGCTTCTGCTGTTGTGTGTAAGAATGCTGTGGGGGTGTGTGCATTCAGGGTTGTGCTTCTAGGGAGAAACCTCTAACAACTTCACAGTGAAGCTAACAGTCCCTCTTGGAATACTTTTGTCATTCTCCTAAACCAGGCTAGTTGTTTCTACAGCGTGCTTAAGACCCCTGAAAACCTGTGTGATGTAAGCGGTGAATCGCCAGCCTTTGGGATCTGACTGATGAAAGCAGTGGACTGCACTGCAGCAACTGCAGTCAACAGCGAGGCTTGTCTTTGCATTTCACCTATGATACTGTTCACACAGGAACTAGATGCTGAAGATGCAGGAGAGGACCCGAGTGATTATGAGGATGAAAGCTCCAATCAAGAAGATGATGACACAGCACAAGATCGTGCAGAAAGCACAGACGTGGGCAGTGCTTTGCTAACTGTAAACCAAGTTCTGGTTAGTGATGATGACAGTAGTGATGAATATGAAGACTGTGAAGATGAAGAAGAGGAGGCCTGGCAAACCTGTTCTGAAGATGAGGACAAAGTAAATGCTATTGCCCCAGAGAGGACAGAAAGCCGGACTGATGGTGCTGCAGTGCAGCAAGTAGCACAGGAGCAGAACAAGAACATCAAGAACTTCAGCCATCTGGTACAGAGAGATGAGCTGCTGAAGATATTCAAAACCATGCACAAGGGACCAAGGGTGAAGGATGGAGAAGTCAATGTTGGGCTGGTAAGTTGGACTTTGTGCTTAACGGAACTTAAAATTTTAATTCCTTTTGCTTTCTATGTGAAAATTTTATCCTGTAGCCTGACTTCCTTTAAGGGTGAAAGAAACCCAGCAAGCAGAAATCACTGTTTTGTGCAGAGATTAGAGATGGATTCTGAAGTTTGTGGAGCTCAGTGTTCCCCACTGCTTGGTGCCTTTTTTTACATTTTATTAAAGTACTTTTGTGTCCGAGCTCTGCCATTCTTCTGGCATTGCCCTGCCTGATATCACTGTTACCATTGCTCTTCTTTGTCGTCTAGGTGGGTTACCCTAATGTTGGCAAAAGTTCAACCATCAACACAATCCTAGGAAACAAGAAGGTGTCGGTGTCTGCTACACCAGGCCGTACAAAACACTTTCAGGTATTGCTAACAAAGCACATTGATCTTCATTTTTTTCTTTTCCCCAGTTTTGTTATCAAGTAGTTGCAACCACATGGACTCACAGAGAGCTCTGTTTGCCAGCCTGAATTCTGCCCAGCAGAGTAGGTTGCAGAGGGGTGGGCTTGGTGTGTATAATTTTGGAACTATAGTTCTTGATTCCAAACTCTTGCCACAGTTTGAGTCACTCAGGAGAACTGCTGTGCAATGGGAGATATTTTCCATGTCCTGATTTTATATAAATAGCTTGGTACTTCTTTCTTCAACACCAGTAGTGAGGAGAGAACCTCCAAAAAGTGAGTGCTCCTCAGAATAGCTTAAGGTCAAGCTTTCAAACCATCCTTCTTGTCCATAGTCATTGCTGGGAATTAGTCTAGTTATGCTGCCATTCTCATATTGATCAAGCTCTTAGTTTTGAGGTAGCAACTCCGATGCTATAATGAGCATTGTGGGATTTGTAGTTGTACAATCTCCTACCTGTTTCAAAAGGTCCAATGCAGTTAAGGGTTTCTGGAGTGCTTTCTCTTCCCCCATCAGATTTTAGAGCTGAAGATCCTGCTGCCCCCATCTGGACACCTTATTTATGAACCTTGGAAGTGCTGCAGTCATCCA
This sequence comes from Ceryle rudis, assembly GCA_033439905.1. NCBI lineage: Eukaryota > Metazoa > Chordata > Aves > Coraciiformes > Cerylidae > Ceryle > Ceryle rudis. The sequence continues at coordinate 7,723 of JAAGNO010030517.1, forward strand.
CATCAGACTTCCTTAATTCATTATTGGCTGGGGCCAGCAGGGCAGATGTCTGTGTTAGTAGAATTTTTGCTTATTTTCATTTGCATCCATGTTTCACCTATGCATATGATATTTTTTGGTTTGTTCCTTTTACCTCCATGGACACTGACTTGCCTTGGTGAACTCATTGGTTATTTATTGTGTAGACCCTGTATGTGGAGCCTGGCCTGTGCCTGTGTGATTGCCCTGGTCTGGTGATGCCATCTTTCATCTCTACCAAGGCAGAAATGATTTGTTCTGGAATTCTGCCTATAGACCAGATGAGGGACCATGTCCCACCCATTTCTCTAATATCCTTTGCATGAGGTTTGTGCAAGTGTCTGGAAGTGTTGGATCTGGACTATGCAATGTGGCATGTTCCAGCCCTGCTGGGGGCACACGTGCTTATGTGTTGAGGGTGGTGGGGACGCACATTGTGACAGCAGCCTTGTGTTGGTCCTTCTCCATCCCATTTCAAATTTGTCACGTCATCAGACTTGCATCGTTTTTCTGGTTTGTGACAAAATCCAAAAGTCATTCGTAATGTCTGCTCTTGGAGTGACTAGGGCAGGATAACTTGTGTAGCTGAAAATCACCAGGTGGTTTCCTTCACTAGCTTACGTTTGCCAGCATATCCCACGGAACATTTTGGAAGCAACCTATGGAATAAATATCATCAGGCCAAGGGAAGATGAGGATCCAGATCGAAAGCCAACAGCTGAAGAGCTGCTGACAGCATATGGATGTGAGTTGCCTACGCTGTGTGCATCGTCCTGAACAAAGCCCATGGGGGACTTCTTAAAGTTAGGCCCAGCTCAGGTTTGCCACGAGTTGAACCTCCCCGTTGGCACTTGCCCTCCTCTCGGGAAGGGCCTCTGTTAACAGCTCATCTCCTGTTTGTTGCAGTGGTGCTTTGCCAGTCTTATCCAACAGATGTAGTGCTTGTGTTGAGGATGTTGGTGAACACCCTGCCAGTCTGTGTAGCGTGGTGTGATGCTCTCATCTTTCAGATACCTCCCATCAACTGGGTCTTGATTTAGACTTTAAAGAGTGCAGTGAAGGTTTATCTCCTTTGTCTGATTCTCTGATGCAGTTAATCCCCCCTGGCCTTAAAACAAAAATTAAAAACCAGCAGGTTTTCTGGTGGTAGGGAGATGTCAGCTCTCATCATTCCTTTCAGGTTAGGATGCTTCTGCAGTCCTTCCGCAATCAGCAGTGTTCCCTTGTTTCCCCTGCTTTCCCCAAGAGAAGCCTCTTTCTAAGGGAATTTTTTTTGAGACAGGATAGACATGTGCAGTTAGGCAGCAGAGAAGAATGTTGTACTGACACAGAATGGACTTTGGATTGGTCTTCCAGATATGAGAGGCTTTATGACAGCGCATGGACAGCCAGACCAGCCGAGGTCAGCTCGATATGTGTTAAAAGATTATGTCAGTGTAAGTTCTATTTATGTTTCTGTTTTCTTTCCTGCTAGAAGGTCAAGTGAAGGTTTCACTGGAGCATAAAGGAGTACAAATAAAGTAGTACAATGAAGTGAATTTTATTTCTCTATACAAAGTCGCCATATATAAAAATACTTTTGCAAATTGGGCTATTTTTATGTTTTAAAGGAATAAAAGGAATTTCTCAAGCTGTGTACTCTTAAAGATAATTGCTTGAAAGTAAGATGTTAGCTAAATAAATTGTCATATCCCTAAACCAGGCAGCAGATATTCAGGAAATTAACCCATACTGTATAGTTTGACCAGTATTTGGTACTAACCGCCGTAGTTCTGAGTGGTGTAATACCATGTGCTTCTACAGCACCTCTCGGCAACTTATGGATGAGCATTTCTTAATGGAATCCTCCACGGCTCCTGAGAGTTTTGCACTGTATTGTTTGCAGCTGGAAATGGTTCTTTAGCTTAGAAGTCAAGCCAGTTGTTGCCTGGGAGGAGAAATCAAGTGTACTGGTAGTGTGCCAGTGTGAGCCTCTGGACTTTGAGGGACCTTTGTAGCTTTTAAGTTGTTTTCTTTCTTCTGTGTGTGTGTCTCTGAGTGTTTTGTTTGCTGGTTGTTTGTTTGTTTGAATAACTGTATCCCATTACTTTCACAGGGGAAGCTGTTATATTGCCATCCACCTCCTGGCATTGACCCAAATGATTTTCAGCACCAGCATCAAAGATGCCCAGAGATCAGAACTGTAGAGGCCAGCAGAGAGGTGAAGCCTGAGAAGAATACCAAAGCAAAACAAATAGAAAATGTGGTGGACAAAACATTTTTCCACCAGGTAAATTCTGGAGGAGATTTATTCCAGGAGCTTTTACAGCAGCACTGGTGTGTCATAGTTACTGGAAAAAAAGCTTTGAGGATGGAGTGGTGCTAGGTTGAGTTATTGGTGTTAGATGCCATCTGCACCTGATTTCTACCCAAGAGCTCTCTGTTCTTTTTATTATCTCCTAAATCACTGGGAATGTCCTAGGTGACTGAAAGATAGCTGATGAGGTGAGCATAGTTGGTTTTTAAAAGGTCAGCAGGGTGACCCTGGTCATTATTGGCCAGGCATCAATCTTGAGCAAACAGGAGAGTGTCTGGGAAGAAAGATGAGGAAGGAGGGTGGTGTGATACAGCAGCTGACCAGGAACATGGTTTTGGACTAACAGGTCCTTCAAACTAACTTTCCTTTATTGAGATGACATATTATAAGGACTTGATGAGCTTCTTTAAGACAACTGATTTAGTACCACATGGTTGTTCTGACTCAAAACCTGAACTCCTGTGAAATAAACAGAAAATAATTTAAAATCTGAGAAATCTCAAAATGAAGTGGAAAATGGGAATTTTTCTTAACTTGTATGCTTCTTAATAGGTCCTACAGTGGTCTATTTTGCCCCTACACTACTGAAAACATTTGTTAATGACTCGTAATGAAATGTGAAATCCACAACTAAGTCTGCATACCTGACCAGGATCAGAGCAGGGTGTTTAGCAGCGGAGAGGACGGGTCACAGGATAGTGCGATCGGTTCTGCTTGGTTAGCTGGATGGGAACGGTATTTGTTTCAGCACAGCTCAAGACAGTCGCACATTTTGAAAACAAGAACTCTGACCCTTTTCAAAAAACAGTGAGCTGTTTCAGAAAACTACAACCTGAAAAGAATTTTTGGGATTACCAGACTCTTCCTTTGGCTGCCCAAAGTGCTGGCACAAGCTGTGAGCCCCGGCAGCGCTACCCACGCTCCAGACTTGAGCGAGTTATTTTAGTTCTGGCTTTCACAGACGCCAGATTTATTTGCAAAGACAATTAGTTGTGTGCAAAACAGAGACTGTGAGAATCAGTCCCAGTGCCATAGCTAATGTCTGTTGGAGCGCAGCGTCTCGTCAGCGCTCTGCCTCTGCTTGCAGTGGTAGATGCTGAGGACCTGGCACAACAAGGCATGGCTGCAGACAGAACTGGAGCGTGCTGGCAAGCTTTGGCTCAGCTGTGTGGCATGACCTTTCCTGCAGCTCTGGAGCTGAGGGCTGAGCAGGTCTTAATGGGTTTTAGCTTGCTTGTGTCTGGTTTTATTGATCTCTTGCCATTCCTTGTGGTTAAATGTCTTCTCATCGGTCACTGGTGGTTGTCTCCTCTTCCAGGAGAATGTTCGCGCCCTGATGAAAGGGGTCCGAGCTGTGATGGGCTATCGGCCTGGCAGCAGCCTTGTGCCTGCGACTACACCCAATCCTGGAAATGTGGTAGGAAAGCCCTGGAAAAAACATGGAAACAGGAACAAGAAGGAGAAAATTCGCAGGATCACTAAGCACTTGGAGGCTTAGCTGGGGCACCAGTATCTGACCTTTCCAGGACAGGGAATGCACTGTCCTGCAGGCGTGAACTGAGAGGAAAAAAAAAAACCAAAACATTAAGTGGGCATCACTAGCTCACATGGGAGCTCTGTGCTATGGACTGGCCTGGGCAGGGGCTAAGAGTGGGCTCTGGTAGTTGGAGCTCATCTCTTCCGAGAACAAAAAAGACCTGGCTGTTCATGTTGGTATCTGGAAGCCAGCCCAGACGTTTGACTGCTGCTGAAACATCCTTTCAACGGGAGCAGATGGAGCCATGTGGGAATGTATTTTCCTTCCATAAAGGATATACTTTATAGCTGTTGGGATCAAAGCAAGCCTGTAAAACTGACTAAAATCTTTAAACAGTTGAATTTCAGTGAGTGATGTTTGTTACATTTTGAGATGTTGTTGCTGATTTGAAACAACACTTTAGCCTGTTGAAAAATGAGGTCAAAGGTTCTTTATTGCCCTCTTCCTCTTCTATTATAGCACCCTTATTCTGTAGAATCCAGTACTGAAACCACTCCCAGCTTAAGGCAGAGCAGAGCACGACACACTGTGCAAGGAAAATGCTGCTTTTATGTCCTTCACAGTGAGCTGGTATCAGTTGTTCTTCTGGGTGACTTTGTATTGGTGTTTTAAAACATTAGCTCCGAGTGACTGGCCAAAACTCCCATGCTAATTTGTTCTGAAATAGGTTTGAGATTTTACTTCTTGCATGGTGTAGTGTTCTGTTTCACTGTCCTCTTGGGCATTGACCTAGTCACAGAAGTGTCATAATAGCAGATTTTCATCAGGACATTAGTATTTGACACTAAAGAAACAGTACTTCCGTGGGGTTGGACTTAAGTGAGATTTACTCTTCGGTTGCCCTGCTGAGAAACTGTTTGTCAGTGCTCTTTATTCCTAGTCCAGCACCAGGAGTAATGATAGGACTGGAAAGCCTCACAAAGACAAGTTGTGCTCTGTTTTTAGGTGGTGAAGCAGAGTAACAGATGACCCTGGTCTTTGATACTAAAAAAGGGATGTCTGTCTTGTAATTTTGTACTTCCCGGGCCTGAAGTGTGGATGGAGAGATTAAATCAACTGCTGAGCAAAGCCACAGCAGATGTGGGTTTGCAACCAAGCTGGTTTTGGCTTTGTGACCCTTTGTGTGCTTGCTCTGTAGAGCCAATTTGCACTGTGTGTGCAGAGGGTCCCCTGACAGAGGCTCCTGCTTTCCCTGGAGTCCCTGCTCTCGAGTTCTTAATTACATCACTGGAGGGAAGATATTTCCCTGCTACATGTAAAATGAAAGTGTAATTGTACTGAATGAGTGTGGTCGATGGTGTTTTAAGTCAGTGTACCACAGCAGAAAGTAGATTCTCTGGAGACATTATTTAATCTGGTTTTCCTGGAGAAGGTGATGTTTGACTTTGTTTCCTGAAGAGGTTGTGCTGGAGTCAAATCAGCTTCTGATTGCACTTCCCCACCTCCCTTGGAGGGATGCTTTCTGCTTTAGTCCCTTATAATACTTTAGGGACCTGATTGCTCAGAAACACGTTTCTTTTTATCCTGTCTTGTGTGACCCTCTTACCTGTCAGATAACCTTGTCAGCTGAGGTTGGGCTATCCTGTATTGAAGTTTTAAAATACTTTTTTCTATTCTATTTCTCTCATTTCAAAGCATTTTGAGTTCTTATCTCATGTTGCACATACCTGAGTTTTCTTCTTTTGCATTCTTAGCCCTTTCCTACCAGTTGGGTCTCCATGAGCCTCCTTGCTGGACAGGCTGTGTCCTAGTGTAGACCCTTCCAAATCTAGTAGCAGAAGTCCCCAGGGCCTGAGACTTGGGATGAATCTGCTTGTTGCTCGCAGAAGCCTTTGGCCACGAGACCTGCCAAACCACTTGCAGCATTTGTGTGACTGACTGGAGGATAAAGTAAATGCAACCAAGCAAATAATGTTTGCACATGTTGTCAAATGGAAACTGCTCCTTGCTGCGCTAAAGGATTCCTCCTTGGATGGGAGGACCATAAACAAGAGTTGTGGGCTTAAAGGCTTGTTAATACTTTATGCTGCTATAGAACAATGGACAAACTGGTTAATAGATGAGGGTTGTGGTTAAACTAATGCCTTCCTGTAGTGGTTTGGTCTGGTGCTGAACTGCATCTGCCCTGCCCTACCCTTGCTGAGGAGCTCAGGCTGGGCTGTGTTGACAGCTGAGTACAGCCTATTTGAGCAGCTGGCTGGTGTGAGGCAATGTGGGGGCTGCTTTGGTGTCAGGAGCCCTCACAAAGGAGACGTTGTGCTTCGCCCTGGCCACCTGCTGAATGAGCCTCTCTTGGCTGCTCCAGTTGCTTTCTGCAGAAGCCAAGTTTCCATTTCTGGGTGTTGTTTTCTTAAAGCGCCTTGTGCATGTAGAGGGAGCGCGCAGGCTACAGCCGGCTACAGTCTGTTCTTTGGGCTCTGCAGCACTTTCAGCACCCCTGGGGTCTGCCTCCCCTTCTATAATGGTTTTCCTGGCTCATGTCATTATCTGCTGCACTGATACCTGCCACAGAAATGCAGAGAATATAGTATATTTGGAGGGAGTCCAGCGCAGGGCCACCATGATTATTAAGGGAGTGGAACATCTCCCTTATGAGGAGAGGCTGAGAGAGCTGGGTCTCTTTAGCCTGGAGAAGAGGAGACTGAGAGGGGACCTCATTAATGTCTACAAATATGTCAAGGGTGAGTGTAAGGAGGATGGAGCCAGACTCTTCTCAGTCTCATCCAGTGTTAGGACAAGAGGCAATGGGAGTAAGTTGGAACACAAGAGGTTTAGGGTAACCATGAGGAAAAACTTTTTCACGGTGAGGGTGACAGAGCACTGGAACAGACTGCCCAGGGGGTTGTGGAGTCTCCTCTGGAGATGTTCCGAACACACCTGGACACGTTCCTGTGTGACTTGATCTAGGTGATCCTTCTCTGTCAGGGGGGTTGGACTAGATGATCTTTCTAGGTCCCTTCCAATCCCTAGCATTCTATGGTTCTGTGATCTGCTCCCACCTCCAAGAAAAGTCAACATGACTAAATTGAACCTTTTGGAGGAAAGATTTTATTTCACAAGATCCACAAGATCTTAAAACCCCAAAATATTAATTCCTAAAATTTGTCTCTATGCTACTTATTCTGAGCATTGGAATATTTGTGTTATTTAATAAAACAAAAAAATACCTTCCAGCATGAACAAAACCTAGATGGTAATCATCCTGCATCTAATCTTAAAGAATAAATCAACACATTTAGAAGAATTTTCTGCATCATGAACTGGAAGAAACAGCTATCTATACTTGGCCTACTTAGAGGCACAGACTCAGTTTCTATAGCAGCCTGAAAAATTACAGGAAATTTAGTAAAATGGAAATGTGGGGCTTTTTTGTTTGTTTGTTTTTGTTTTTGTTTTTGTTCCAAGATCCATTTAAAGCCATGTGTGTTAATGCTCTTACAGCTCTCAACAGGAAAGTGGCAACTGTGTATCTCATGAAATTAAGTATATCAGTTGTAGTTCACTGAATGTTGCTATGACCTGTGTGAGGAAGTGGTGGCAAGGAAGATGAACACAGGAGGGAAGAGTTGAGCTGGAAGTTACATAGAGACAAATATGAAACTTGCAATTTTTTGGTTTATCTTTTCATATCATTAGAACAGACGTTACTCAGCAGGTGGTGTTGGGGGTTTTCCTAATAAAAAGTGGTAAAAAACCAGTGGAAATTACTATGTGGCAAAGAATATGAAAAAGAACCAAAACTCAGTATCATTCATCATATTGGAAGACTTTCATATTGGAGGTTGAAGGTTTAAAAGGTCAAAGTGTGTTAAGCTCTTAGAATAACTTTTACATATTCTGAATAAATGCTTCAAACTAAATGTTTCACTGGTCATTCTAGATTTTTGTGCAAGTAGTACCTTTCAGTACCAATTCTCCTTTACACTCATTCAGTCTCTTTATATTCAATATCTTTGCAGGAAAGTGAATCCAGCATTATGCTGGATTCTAGTGAGGTGGTATTTTAGATAATCAATTAAGGACTATGCAGTGCTTTCCTGTTAGTCTCCAGTTGTTTCTTAAATCACTTTTGCATACCTTATCAGATGAATAATCAGTGTCAACATCCTATATTGCTTTTCCAGCTGTTACTGTTCCTTTTCTAGTATTTCTGTCTCACAATGCTATGGTCTGGAAGGCACAGCAAGAAGTGAAGAAGGTGAAAAATGGCACAGCATAAAAAGAGCAGAGGTTTCAGCAGTCATTGTCCTGTATTTGGATCATTTGGCACACTCAGAGGTGTTAGTTCACTGCCTGTGCTGATTGAAACATAAAGAATCATGCTTTCCCGAAAGCAATGCTACTGACAGAAAAGTTGAGAAGTCATTTGTCAACATTTATTAGTATGACTAAAATGATACCTGAAGTAGTCTTAAAATTTTGGCACTGCACAGTAGAGCAGTTATTCCTGTGAAAAAGGGCTGCTTAAGGTTGTCCTGTTCCATGAGTGCCCAGAAATGAGCACCCTGCTGGTTAAGTACAAGCCAAGACTTTCATCAAGTACTCAGTCCAGCAGGTCTCTTAATTTCAAAGTATTTTCTCTAATAAGAGTAAGAAAAAGAATTACTGATACATTCAAGCATACGCACTAGGTAGCTCTGGAAGACAGAGATCAAGATAAAAGGCAATAATTAGAAATTAAATTATGGCTCAAAGTAAAATGTTAAGAGCCATTCACTGGGATACGACCAAGGGTAACCCATGATTTCCAGACATTTAGGGAGACATAGTTAAATCTATTTGTATTAATGAATGGTTTACTTGAGGGAAACAGAACTGAAGAGCTTTCAAATCATCTCAGCATAAATGGAAGTCAGTAGTTTGCTAGTGCATGAAGTAGTGCACTGGTGTTTCATTTATGAGTATTTGTGTTCAGTTGTTCTCTCCATTCCTTTGTCTATAGATCCAAGAAAAATAATGAAAAACTGCTGTTGCTAACCAAAAGACTATCATAATTAAAAGAAAAAATGATCTGAAATTTTATCTGTACTCTAGACAGACAGCAGATTAAATTAGTTGTGGACTCAAAAAAAAAAAAAAAAAAAAAAAAAAAAGGTGTTAAATACAGGTAGTTTAGTCAAAAAGAGGGAATAAAACAAATACAGATGTTGAAATTATGGCTTTTGGACGTATTGTATAAACTGAGAAAGATTAGAAAAAAAATGATAGTTCTTTTATATTCTCTGCTGGATATCTTAATTTCCAAGAGTAATGCCCAGGATACACAGGAACAGATCTCAGGACTTACATTGTCCTTTACGCTGCTTGGAGGAATTCCTGCTTAACAGAAATTGGCCTATGTGATCCTGTCATTATTTTCTTTGAATCCCTCTTTGCCAAATAAATTATAAAACTTTAATTTTGTTAGCCATATGAGTAGTTTGGACAGTCCATGTGCTTAATAAGGACATGCTGTTTTAGCAAAGGTATTTTTATTCCAGAAATTCACAGATGACATTTCTAATTTATAAAGGTGTAGTTCTAATTTCACAGCCAGCATAGGCAATGGCAATTCACTGGAATGTACCAAATGGCATGTCCCTTGTTGAAAAATAGAACAGACATGTCCCAGATTTACTTGTATCACTAATGACAGCTGCTTGCTGTCTTCTTTCCAGTATTAGTTACCCTCTACAGGTGACTTCAATTCAGCAGATGCGTGATCAGAAGCTATGTTTTGTGTTTGGAGACCTTGCCAAGTACATTGCTGTTTCTCAGCATCATCAGGTCATTTCTACAGGAGAGCTTATAAGTTCTTCAGGCAGAACTTTAAAAGCACCAGAAGAATAAAAGCAAAACCCCTCAAAATGCATGGTTTGCTTGTATAGTTGTGACATCCTTAATATATCTTTATGGAGGCAATTTCTAATCAGAGCAGTGATGAATGATACTGAGTTTTGGTTCTTTTTCATATTCTTTGCCACATAGTGATTTCCACTGGTTTTTTTACTACTTTTTATTAGGAAAACCCCCAACACCACCTGCATCCCAACCTCTTCCTCAACCAAACCCCACAAGAAAACACACCCAACTTTTCAGGGTATGTATCCAGTTATGATGAAAGTCTCTTATGAGTTGTTCGTTAAAAATCAATTAAATTTTTTACCTTAATCTAAATTTATGTGGCAGAACAGTATACATGTGATACCAAACTAGATATAAACTTCTGATATTAACTAGAACTCGGGCCAAACCTTCTTTCACTGCTTAATTGTTTTTAGAAACCAATTTTGTTAAAGAGGTTTTAGAGATCTATAGGTTTAAGGCTGTAATGTGAACCCTGAATTTATACGCAATGGGTTCCAGCTCTGAATGTGAATACTGAGCAATTGGCCAATAGAATTTTTAAAGATATTAAGTATAACCAGAAACCATGAAAATCACGATTTTCTTTCAGACTGATTCCATATTCCTTACTAATTTATATAATCCTAATCATGTAAACTTTAAAGGCAGTTTACACTTCTGTAACTGTCAGAGTATTTTGATTTGAAAATTTAAATATTGTATGATGTTTAATAGACATGATACACTGGACAGAAGATTACCAAAAAATCTTTTCATGGAATGTGCATTGATTTTTCATGTTCTAAGTTTGGTAAGGATAAGAAAAGTTGTTGATTTCATAACGAATCTGATGGAGATTTACATTATTGTTACCCTCTGACTTTAGTATGGATAATTAGGCCTTTTACAACTTTAAGAGAGCATATATGAAGGTCTGCACAGTACCTTCTGTGTTTATATTTCACAGTGTTAAATTTGAAGAAAAAAAAAATTCTGCCTTGCTTGGGACTTGTAAAACCTCATTTCCTTTTCTGCTAGGGATCTATACCCTGGGTTTAGGTATATCATTTCATCTCTTTGTAGATCTCTCTCCTACAAAAACAAAGCTCCCCTGTATATATGTGGAAGCTTGGAATTATATCTAACGTAAAGGGTAAGAGGACTCTGATTTTAAGGCATAGAAATAAGTAGTGATCTAGGAGACATTGACTTATTATATAGACATTCTTGAACTGTCACCAGGGCCTTTCAAAATATGCAGAAATCTTGGAACATTATTGCAAACAGTTTTGCTATCTAGATATTAAAATTACCTGTGTTGCATTGAGAGATGTTCTCTCTCATTCAGTTTTTTTTTCTCCATTAGGAAATTGAACTTTCAGAGAAGGTGTCAAAAATAATATCCAGAATCAACAAATACGGGTACATAAGGATAACATGCTGTGTGTATACTTTGGCACTTAAATAAGGGGAGATGACTTTCAGATCACTCACCTCACAACTTTAGTAATTGTAGCAAATAATTACAAAGGAGTAATCAAAAAACTTGTTGAAAAACCAAGGAGTACAATAAGTAGCTTTTGTTTGCTAATACATGATATGCAAAACCAAACTCTGTAACCTGTGAAAGGTTATAAAGCAGGTATGTTTATTGTGGTGCCTCCAAACTTGCACACTGTACTTCAAAGCAAGCAATCATTTATAAGCAAAACATACATGTTCATTGGCAAAGGCAGGGTTAGTACAATTCATTCCAGGAATAGGTGTGGTTATTATAATTATTTCTGGGAACTTATTACCATAAGTCTCCTCCCATTGGTGCCTGCGTGCTGCTGTCTGGTGTTCATGGGCCTGGGTCTTCCTGAGAAAAGCCCACAGTCTTCCTCGCAGTGTACTTTACAGCTTTGGCTCAGAATGCAAAGTTGTGCTGAGTCAGCATCTGTGGAACTGGTACACTTTAGCTTATCTTGGGAGGCTCTTCTTTGTTCCTGCTTTGACCTAAGCTACACAGGATGAGCCACAGTCCACTATGAAAAAATTAAACATTACAGTGAAACATTTATTACTCATAAGAACAAACTGTCCCATCAGAAATTACTTTTTTTTTTTTTTGGTTACCTTTCAAAAAAAGGTGAGTGCCGTTGAGGAATACAAAAAGCTAAAACTGCAGCACTTTGCTTTTGTGCATTAATTTGTGTGCCTCCTGTGCCGAGTTGTGTTCCAGTAAAACATATAGGCCTAGCCAGATTGTGGTTGTGCAGACTTGATATAAATGAATACAAGATATGCCTCTGAAAGTAAAAGTGTACACCTAGGCAGAAATTTACCAGTCTAGAATGTGTACACAAGGATTAATGGTAAAAAAGGTCAAACCAGTAATGTTTTCAGTATCATGAAAAATACCATAGTACAACATAATATATTGTTTAGCTGGCAATGGCTGAATTGAAGCATACTTCTTAATTTTGTATGTAGATGTTTTTGTACAAGGATAAAACTTCTTGCAAAGATATCACTAATTAAAGTATGTATGTGGTGCTGTGAATTTTTCTTTTACCCTTCCCTACACACAACAGGGAGAAAAATCTAGAACATATACTGCTTAAATTGTGAGCAGTTTGAAAACAAGCTATGTGGGTGAACTAGTCCCTGTCCAAAAGAGATGACTTGAGAATGATAGGATCGCAACCCCATTGCTGGAGTATGTAATGTGTCACAATAGTCCACAGTCTATAAAGCAGCACAATTTTCTTTCAGATGCGTGATAATTATCTTAAGTGGTTTTACGATGAGAAAATATCTGGATTCAGCATACATATTCTATCTTTCCACTTTTCAATGTTACTCAAGAATTCAGCAGAAATCACTAAGTAGGCTACTTATCTATAAGGTTTAAATGTTTAGTTAATTATAGCTGGGTGTTTAAATACCCAAGTCATTAAAACTGGTATGGTGAAGAAAGGTGATGAGAATATGGAGGTACTAATTATGGCATGTGGTTTAGCCTTACTCTAGAATATGCCCCTTTGGTGCAGAAATTACACAGTCTGCTTTGTATAATCATAAATCATGAGGATTATTCTGCCTCACATACAGCCTTTGAACATGAGACTGGCAAGAGAAGCTTTTCATTTTGGTAAGCTGATATTCACCACAATAAACCAACACAATGAAGCAAATTAGGGTGTTCAACTCATAGTGAGTCCTTGTATTTAATTATTTTTAAAATTTGTTTCCTATGTGTGGAGTTCTGCTGTTCATGAAAAATGCATGAGCATTAAGCTACAATATTTTTCTTCTTCTAGATGAATGTGCTTTAGCAGGGAGGTTGGACTAGATGATCTCCAGGAGGTCCCTTCCAACCCTTACCATTCTGTGATTCTGTGATACTGTGATTTGAGACTTGGTAAAACATGGCTGATATTCTGCACACAACTTTTCTGTAGTGTTTTTCTTTTCCACATAAAAAAGTACTATGTTTCCTGATTGCTCTGTTTTTCTCTGTATAAATGAATAGTATTTTAAAATATTTCGAGGACAATTTGCATGCAATAGCAGAACTTCAAAGAGCATTATGGAAGCAGGGCCAAACCCTGCTGAGCAATTACTCCTTGATTTAAACAGAAATATTCAATTTCTCACTGATAATTTTAGACATAGCAAATAAAAGTGCTAACTTTTCCCTCTGTTACTGGAATGACATTCCTTTGAAAGGTTTCTGTAACAAAATATTTACTTTTAGTTTAATTGTATTAATCTAAACTATATATAGATAATTCAAATCACCATTTTACATGACAAAAAGAGGACATACTTAACCAACTGAAGTAGTGTGTTTTAGTGATTGACAGTGTAAGTTTTAAGAAGAGCTTAGTATAATTTTTATCTGACCTATCTTTTAATTTTATCCTAGGGAAATACGATATTTTGGGATGATGGCATCATTAGGTGTTAAAGATGATTTTAGTAGTTTTGACCTAAACCTCAGAACTATTTCTGTTTATGCACTCACCTGCTGTGTTTCAGGTTATTACTCAACATCATTGTAGTTTGAGCTGAACTGGAAATTAGAGCTAAATCAGAAAAAAGTAAAATAACATTGTTTCTGTCTGTCTTGCTGTGGCAATTTATCCTTTTGTTCATTTACTGCAATGATAAAGTAGTCACACTACTGCAAACATTGCAAAAGATGAAAATTTTGTTTCTGACATGTGAGGTGAACAGGTGATTTTACCTGGAACCTAGAAATGCAGCAGGTGACATTTGGTTCTAGCACATTTTTAGCTTTAGTCAAGGCCCTTCTGTGCCAGTTTTAAGTGTTATCTGCTGCTCCTAATTGCAAGTGCTTGGCAGCTTGGAGAAGAATATTAATATACTTTCTTCCCTTTGTTTCTTCCTCCTTAAAATAGGTTGCATTATTTTACCATGATGATACAGTATTTACTTAGTTTGATTTGGTATGCCATTATGTTGTATTTAGTTGTTACCAGTTTCTATGATTTTCTCTGTTTCCATTAGATTAAAATTACAGATAATAGAAGCAGTTATAAAGTTAAGATGATGCAAATGCCTTGAAAACTATCAGTGCAATATATCTTTGTATTATCAGTAATCACTGGTCCTCTCAGTGGGATCGAGATCAAATATGCTGTGTGGTACTCAGGCATATATGTATGTATTTAATCAAAATACAATCGCTCTTAAAAGTTCATCTTATTCCCTCCTGTCTTGCTGTTAGCTACCCAATGCAAAGACAATCATACCCTTGTTCCTAGAGCTCAAGCTCTAAACCTTATACCAAAAAAAATGACAAGTTTGTGGACAAGTCTGCCAGATGATTTAAGGTGGAAGAGTGACTGA
>JAAGNO010030517.1:22359-39920 GCA_033439905.1 Ceryle rudis
TTTAACCAGACACAAGTTATTGACCTCAAGTTGGGGGGGGGGGTCCATCTGCCTTGCTGTCCTGCACAGCATGGAGAGGCCAGCAGCTCGCAGATGCTGATGCAGTGCAAGGCCTGAGGTGCTGTGCACATAGTGGTGCTGCTGGGTTTTGGTGCTCATCCCAGTGTTGTCTCCCTTTTGATGTCCTCTTCCCTCTGTCACCTATCAGACTGGTTACAACATAGTAAGACTGCCCAAGGATGGATGGATGGGTGCAGCAGGCCCTGTGCCACTGCCCCCCCTGCCTGCCCAGCCCTGCACACTGGGCTTTCCTCATCCTGCTCCTCTGATGTCACCTCTGTCAACTCAGAGCTCAGGGCTAGTGCCTACTCCTGGCTCTTCAGATGCTGTTTCCCCTCCTTTGAGGCTCTGCCCCCCCGCAGTGTGTACATTAAGGCATCCACCCCATACAGTGACAGCCTTGCTGCGGGGGACAGATCTAAAGTCCTGTTTAGACAGACCCATCCCAGAGCAATGCCCAGGATGCATCTGAGGCTACTCTGCAGAGCTCAGAAAAGGAGTGTGGAGACTACCCTGTTCTGTCAAGGTGTGGGTGAACCACCACAGTGGTTCTGCATCCTCTCGCCCAACTGTGCCAGCATCACCTGCCAGCCCAGGGACTGCCTGTCCATGGCTGCTCCTGAAAAGGCTGCAGCCAGGGTGAGCTCCAGGCTCACTCTAAGGTTCTTTGAGCTGTAGCTGATGTGGTCCTGCAAAGAAGCTGTTGAGAAGTGAGGGGATTTCTTGGGGCTCCTCTTGGTTGTGTTACTTTCTATTATGTTCTCCCTTCTCTCTCTTTTTTTTTCCCCCTACCTAATAGTGAGTGTTATTATAAGGAGAGTGGCAAGACTTTTACCTTTTCAAAGCTTCCCTGCTACCTCTTGGTAGTCTTGCTTAGGTTCTCCTAAGGGCTTTTTCCACTCAGGCTGCTGCGGTTGGCTGCAAGAGATGGAGCACAGATTGCCCTGCTGCAACATTGGCCCCAGTTCTACCCTGGAGGCCCAGAAGGCTGGGGCTGTTCTTCACACACAGGACTTGCCATTGCATGTCAGAGCTGTCGTCCATCTAGTAGAAAATGTGCTTTGCAGAGTCTCTTCTGGGGGAGAGCAGTACTTTTCACTCTACCCCTGAAAATGGAAGCATTGGGGGTGAGCAAGCAATGGGGATGCCAGGATGTGCTCACCAGCAACGGGGGGGTGCTGTGGCTCTTCTAACACCGCAGTCCATGGCAGGTGATGTATGAACCTCACTCCTCTCCGCTTGCCAGAACCAGCACTACCCATGAAAGTCCTTTGCCCGTCACCCCGCTGCGGACCGTGCTGTGTGGCTGCCAGGGTTACCTGGCTCTGCTCGTCTCCTGACGTCTCAGCTCAAGGAGCGGTAGGATGATGAATTGTGCACCAGGGAGACCCGCAGGCAGGGGCTGCCATGCGGGCACCTCGCCAGCTTTCTGCAGTCCGCGCCAGGTCCCAGCGTGCGTCTCTGGAGGAGGCTGAACTCTTCCTCTCCTGCCGTTAGGGGCCGGCCTTTCCAAGACAGAGGGAGAGCAGCCCTGGCCGGCCCCAGCGCCCGTCCCAGTTCGGCATCCCAGCAGAAGCGTAGGTCCGCTGGGATTCCCCGCACTCGCACCCCTGCAGAGTGGCACACGAACTGGCTGGTCCCGGCCAGCCTACGCGGGAAGGTGGCCAAGAGGACCACGGTGGGAAAAGCAGCTCTTGCCCTGGCTGGGTGCAGGGCCTCTCGGGCTGTTTCTGCTGAAATTAAGCAGCATTTTCCTGCTTGTCCTGCAACACGGTTGCCTTAAAGAAGTTGTTGCTTCCCCTGCCTCTGCTCACAGCTCCTTCCCTGCTTCCATTAGGTTTATGCCCTTGCCAGGCCCCAGCAGGTTCCTCTGTCCCCTGTGTCTCTGAGGAGCAGCACTGTGCTCTGTCACCCCTCCTGTGTGGTGACTCTAGTCCAGCTTTTCTCTGAGTATTTTTCCTTATTTCTTTTTTTCTCTAGTAAAATATTGAGGAAAAAAAATATGACTGGGCTGTTGGGAGAGAGGCAGGGACCAGCTGCACGGGGCACCTCAGAGTATAACCTCACAGAGCTAAATGCCTGAGATGCCCAAGAAAGACATCCTGGGACGTAAAGAGAGGTCAGGGTGAGGACAAAAGGAAGAGAAAGCACTCCTGACTCTGCCCCAATGTTTTTCTCGTGCTGTGGTTGCGGGAAAGGGTCTGTCCTGTGGGTGGTGTCAGGGCAGGAGGCACTTGCTGGGTGGAGCAGACTTGGGCTTGTCTTCTTGGAAATGTCTCCCACTGATCCCCAGCCCCTTGTTACTTTGCAAGTGAAAGCAGCTGAGGCAAAGAAGCAGAAACAGTGACGGGAAGTTCCCACAGTCCAGCCAAGCTTGTGCTGCCTGTGCAGAGCAGAGGGGAACTGGAAGCCTCTGCTTAAGAGCTTTCCGTACAGGAGAGCAGTGGAGAGAGCCTCTTTGTGGTGGCTGGCACTGGTGAAGCAGCCTGAGCTTTACTGGGGGCTTTACAGAGTTTTTAGTAAGAGTTGTGTCTGCTTGGTGGTGCTCAGACCTGGCCGTGCTCACAGCAGTGCTGAGGGATGCTCTGGAACTATTGCTGTGAGGGTCCCAGGGAAAAGGGATTCTTCCTCTCTTGAAACATTCCATGTCTTTCTCAGTCACCAGCCCATGTGCTCCTGAGCCCTCTCCTCACGTTGCCTGGGTGGGGGGGGGAAGCACGTCAGAAAAATGGAAACCGGCATTGTTCTGCTTTGCGTTTTGCTTGTGTTGTCATGGAGAAAGGGAGAACCAAATACTTACTAGTTTCAAATATAGCCCATTGCCCTTTCTGGGAAGAGGTGGTGCAGGCCCTCTGCTGACATGGGGAGCAGCGCTGCCTGGGGCTCCCTTCCCCCCAGCCTGTGGTGCTGCCTGTTCTTTTCTCGTCACAGGGGGATTCTGAAGATGTGATGGTGCAGTAGACCTGGCCCAGCCCTGCTGCTCAGCCTTGCTCCATGCTGTGCCTAGGCATCTTCAGACAGCCTGCAGTCCCTCCAGGATGTCCCGAGCACCCATTCCCCTGGCCAAGCAGGCAGTAAACAGTAGGTGCTTCCTTGGGGCTCCCCTGAGGGAGCTGATAATCTCTAGGGTGCCAGCACAGGCTGTCATGCCATGTTGTGCCTGGAGGACTGCCTGGGTAGAGTGGTGTCAGCTTCCAGCATCTTCTTTCACCCTTCTCCTTCTGTAAATGGTTGGGGGGGTTCCCCTTCCCTGCCACTGGCTACACTCCCTGGAACTGAGGCTGCAGAAGTGCAGCCTCATGGCTGAGTTTTCCCTGACTGCTGAACACCAGCACTGCAAGCCAGGGACCAGTGAGACAGAAGCCCACCTGGAAGGTTATACATGGCTTACAAGCTGTATGTGGGGGGCTGACCTGTCGCTCATGGTCTGCCTGGCTGGTGCCAGCTGCCATAAAGGACAGCGCTGCCAGCTCCTGTGTGGGGGAGGAGAATTTCTCACCTTGGGATGATCTTGTGCCTCAAAATGTGTGGTGCAGACCATAGGAAGCTGCAGAAATGTAGATGCCCGTGCAATGGTCAGGAGGGAACAGCCAGTTTGCATTCACAACGCAGGGTACAGTCAGGTGCCTTGGGCCTGGTATGTGCTGGTGAGGCTGCAGCTGTGTGGTGGGAATCCCCAGGAACCTGCAGCCCATGGTGGTGGATGGGTTGCACATGAAGTGCTGCTTTCTTTGAAATCTGTGTGCTGTGTCCTGCTGCCCCAGCCTCAGAGATGCTGAGGGAGAAGCCCTGGATGGCCTGGACACTTAGCTGGAGCAAAAGGATCCAGGATGGCTTCTTGGGGACCTGTCTGGTTGCTCTTCTGCTCCTCTCTATTACAGAGCACAAGGGAAGAGAAGAGCTTCTTGCACAGGAGGGCAGCGGAGAGCAGAACTGGGACCAGTTTGCTCCCTGCAGCTGGAGCTTAGCCCTTTGCCCCAGGTGGTGGCTCCTAGAAGGACCTTGTCAGGGAAAGAGCCCTGGGCTGACAGTGTCTCCCACAATCTTTTCTTAGGTGCTGATGGCTTGTAGATGTCCCCCCCTTCCCAAGGGCATGTATCCTGTCCTGGACTCTGGGCTCTGCTTCAGCTAAATGAACTGAAAGGATTAAAGAAAGGGGAGACTCCAGTGGTTCAATGCTATGGTCAAATCTCATCAAGCTATGCTGCCTGGCACTGCCATCCCTCCAGGTGAATGGCTGAGCTGCCTCGGGCAGTAGAAAATGCAAGGTTCATTAACTGGGTGAGGCTTAGCAGGGTGAGGATGGGGCCCCGGGGTGGGCAGACCCTGCTTGGTTTGCCTGCAGCAGCAAAAGGAGCCTTTGCCGAGCTCCTGCTGATAAGAAGTGCCTGCATTTGTGTTTCCAAAGGCCCCAGTGAATTGCTGAGTGGGGAGGCTCAGAAATACAGACGCCAGACAATGGAAAGGCTGGAAACATAAAGGAAAGGAAATTCTTCTGCTGTATTGCCTTTCCTATGGCGATAAGATAACCCAAAGTGAAACAAAAGTCTCCACTGCAGACGGTGGGGTGGGCACCTCAGCTGCTTTCTAAGGCGCAGGAGGATGTCTGCATGGGCCAGGATCTCCCGAGCTGGCGGGCACAGCTGGTCTTCGAGCAGGCAGCAGAGTTTGTGGTGCTTTGCAATGAGTTTTGAAGCAACAGGTAACTTGGCCTGCTCCTGCTCCATCCCACAGGACCACCTGTCCTTCATTTACATGCTGACAAGAGAAATCTTACTTGAAATGCTCTAGAAGAGCTAAGAAAAGTGGGGCCACAGCATTGGCTAGTGATGCATGATTAGTGGGTGAATGAACATCCCAAAGCTGGTGGCAGAATGTGTTAGAAGGATCTAGCACTGCTGAGCAACCGGAGAACAGAGTGACAGGTTGTATTACATGTCAGAGTGATGGAGACAGGAACAGAGAACATGTCCACGTGAGCAGGGCTGGGAGCAGTATTAGCTGCTGCCATAGGCAAGGCTGGTCATGGGAGCTCAGGGCCATGTGGGAGCTGCTAGGGCAAGGGCTGCAAGTCAGTCTGTGCAATGGTGGTGCATGTACAATGCTGGGCATCTCCCAAAGCACCCAGAGCTGCGTAGGCCATGAGAAGGGGAGTGAAGAGCATGGATAGCATCTGAATAAGGATGGAGGTGAGCCTCTGAAGTGATGTCCTGGGCAAAGAGGGCATGTGATGGGGTGAGCACCATCAGGGCTGCAGAAGAAAGGAAAGAATGCCTCTGCTGTGTCTCAGAGCACAGGGACTGGGAGGTCTGAAATGAAGCTGGCCAGAGACAAGCTCAGATTACAGCCTGCAGGCTCAGAGCAGGCCCAAATTAACTGCGGAAGTCATTGTGGGCTATTTTGGGCAGTGAGACTGGGATGAGTGATGATAGCAGTTCAGGGAGGCAGGCCAGAGCTGCCCCTCTGGCTTCAGGAAGCCCCTGGGCAGTGGCCACTGGGAGCGGCTGGGTGGGCTGCAGAGGTCACACTGCCCTGCCCTGCTCTGGCCCCAGAGGTGAGCCTCTGGTCTGCCCCAAGGGCTGCTTTGGTGTCCCATCATTCAAAGTTGAACTTGATAACGGCAGGATGGGTGCTGTGCTGGTGGGGCAGCACCTGCTCTCTTCTCATGGTGGGTCCTGGGATGGGAGGTGTGAAGGGGTGGGATGGCATCTGCTTGGGCTGCAGGGAGGGAGTTGCAGGCTGCAGGGACCTGGGACAAGGAGGAGCTGCACAGGAGGATGCTGGGGCTTGGGCACATCGGCCATTACTGTGGCTTACAGCTCTGCAGCAGCTGCACTTGCTCTCTGCCCTGGAGTGCAGTGAGAGGTGGTTGGTGGTCTCAGCCCTTTCAGGTCTTGTATTCAAGTCCACCTGTCGGTTTTTGTTTGTTTTTTTTTCCTTTGGTTTTATGCTGATGGCCCAGCTCTGGGAAGCGGAGGGCTGAGCTGCAGGCATAGGGAGATGTGCAGGTATCAGGACAGCAGCAGCTTTGGCTGGACAGTTGTGACACTTACAGCACTTGGCAATCTGTGACTTTGTCCTGCCCTGGGAAGCAGGACCTGGCAGCAGAGCAGAAAAGGGCACAAAGCACTGTAACACTGGGCGGTGTTGCACAGCCGTGCAGTGCCATTTGCTCTAGCTTCTCTGCCCACTTCCTGTACCCCTCAGTGGCTGCTTCTGGGGTATATGGGGAACTGCTGATGGCACCAGTACCTCTGACAGAGATCACCTCACAAGCCATCTCAGTAATGCTTAGGGAGATGAAGAGCTCTTCCCAGTGCGGAGTGCATTGTGGCGAGGCCAGACCTGCCGCAGTCACGTGTTGCACAAGCGTTTGCACAGTGAGGTTGGCTGCCTGCACCCAGCATGGCCCCTCTGCTGTTACAACTCCTGGGCAGGCCAACTGAGCAGGCCAGGCAAGTGTCCTCTGTGGGACACCACTGCTGGCTTATGCTGGCTGTCCTGAGGGCAATCACAATTGCCTTTCGAGTCTTCTCCTGCTCCGTGGCTTGTAGCAGAGGTGAGCTGAGCACCTGCTGCTCCCTGCTCTGCCAGGGGACTTTGCTTGTGGGGTATCTGGACCCTCTCAAGAGGTTCTCCCAGCCCTGCCAGGGAGGGTCCCCGTGTGGCCTTGGAGCAGCAAGGAGTGGGGATATGGCAGGAGTGAGCTTCTCTTCTCTGAGGGGATGCTCTGCAGGTGGAGATAGGCTCATGGGCTATTCTTGGTGCGATGATGTAAGCTCTTCAGGCAGTGATCCTTTTTGCCCTGGGACTGGGAACAACATGCCTCCTGTTGTAATTGGTGTTTTGGGGACCGAGATGTCACTGGGGTCAGGCTGAGTGTCCCAGGGGCAGGATGGCCACCGGCAGCACAAAGCTGAGTCCCTTTGAAGTGCCCTGCACTGCTCTCCTCACCTCTGTTGGACAGGATCCAAGCAGCCATTGTGCAAAGCAAAACAAACCCTTCCTATCGTGCAGGGGCTTGGAGGGTGGCTCTGTTTCCAGCTGTGGGGCTGAAGAGCGAGTGCAGCCCTGCCAGAGCCCGCTGATAACCATCTCCCCTTGCAAAAGAGTTCAAGTTCCCTGCTCCAGCGGGTGATGTCACCTTATCAGCACCTGAAGGCTCCCGATAAAGGAATCAATCTAACTCCAATTGCATCCCCACCTGCAAACACAATGTACGAGGTGCAGCCAAAGTGAGCGTGGCCAGGGCCTCGTGGGCTCTTTCCCCTTCGGGAGGGTCATGGCTGCTTGGACCCCCCACAGTGCAGCGCCGGGCCGGGAACAATAGCGGCCATGGCAGCGCTGCGGCCTGGGTGGGCGATGACCGACAGTCATGTGCTTACCCCGGCTGCGACAGAGGCAATTTGTCAAAGTCCCATTTTCCTTTCCCTGATAAGATAGGGCTTGTGGAGTACAATAATGCTTTCCTGAGATACAATTGTGGCTCTTCTACCCGGCACACACACAGGGGAGGCTAATTTTGGCCTTGCTGGGCTGTCAGGGGGTGAAAGGAGGCCTCTGTCTGTGCCAGGGGACAGAGTGGCTCTGTGAGCCCGGAGGACCAGGACAGTCCCGGGAGTAGCAGGGTCACATTGGCTCCCACAGGCTGGTGCTCTCCCCACTCCTGGAAAGTGCCATGGCTGCAGAAGGAGCTGTTGCCACTGGCTTCATGATACAGAGCCAATACATGTGGCACGATGCTGCTGTCCTGGCAACACCTGGTAAATGCCCACCTAAGGCTGGGACAGCCGAGATCATCAGTGCTTGCCCTTACAGGCACACCTAAAAGTGGGATTGTGATGGGAGGCCAGTGTTCATGCCCTGTCTGAGGGAAGGTGCCTGTTCCCACCCTCTGCACCATGACTTGCTGGCCAGGCATGGGCAGGGAGGTGGTCTTGGCCACCTCCTGCAAGCCAGTCCCTCCGCAGGCAGCTTCAGTGCCACCACAGTCTCAAGAAGAAAATGGTAAATGGCACCACTGATAAAGCCAAACTGTATGTTGGAAACCACAAGTTTTTAATAACATATATAATATGTGTAGGTGCTGGATCTGGCTTTCCTTGGGAGGGTAATGAGCAGCACACCCCTCTGGTGGAGCTGATGTTTCCATTTTGGCATATTGCTTGGGATGCATTTTCTGCACAGTTTGAAATCTGTGCATAATACTATCTTCATGAACCACATTCACCACTCTGATAATGTGACCCGACAAAAGGTCAATGGAAAAGTTAATATAATTTATTGGCTGATTAAAAAAAAAAAATCTAATCATCTGTTTTTCCTTTTTCCTGACCCCCCACCCGCACCCAGTGCCCTGCTGACATTTTCCAGCCATTCCCAAAACAATGGCCAGGGTGGGAATGCTCCGAGCGGGTGCAGCTTTGGGGAACGCTTTTTTCTAAGGGGTTGCAGCCATATCTGTCTGCTCAGGTCCCCTTACCCGAGAGGCTGCAGGGGACGCTGTGCTCAGCCGAGGTCACCAGCCTGGCCAGGGACAGGGCTGGCACCGGGTTGGGTTTGGGCACACCTAGTGATTTCAGTACATTTGCTGGTTGTCTTCTGCTCCACGGGGTAGCTTGACCTCACCTGCTTTGGGGTTGAAGGTGGACATCCATCTCTGCTGGTTTTGTAGCTGTGGACAGGAGGGAAGGAGACTCCAGCTGCTGGAGCGGTGTGACCAGATGTCTTGAATGAAGCCCTCAAGGCCCCCAAGAGCATCCTCTCCATGGACACAGCCCTTGGGGAGGTCCCCCCCAGCACAGGCTAGGCTGCCTGGCGGGAAGGCTGCAGGAAGCCCCAGTGAGGTGCACAGGCAGGTATGTGCATGTGGGTGCACTGCTTTGCATGCCTGTGTGAGCGGGTGGCACCTGCGAGCACAGCCTTCCCTTCGGATTTCCCAGCCACCAAAAGCTGCTGCTGCTCCTTGCTCAGCCTGGGGCAGGGGGTTGAAAGCTGCTTCACCCTGTAGCTGCTCAGCAATCCTCATGCCCTGGAGCCTGTGCTGTCTGCAGAGCCCCAAGAGGTCTCTGGAGCAATCAAGCAGCCAGATGGTTGTCAGGGCATGACCTGTCCTGAGGAGGCAGGTGAACTTGCTTCATTAGGGTGGAGCTGCAAAAGTAATTAGTAATTTCTTATGCTAATACCTAACAGATGCAAAAGAAAGGACCCCAGAGGGCAAGGGATGGTGGAAAGGATCCAGCAGCTTCTCCTTCAGCATTAAATGCTGCTTAGAAGTGGAGTCTTTGTAGCTGTCACTGTGCTGAGCTGTGTGAGGGAGAGTCTAAGGAAACCATCTTCTGGGATGGGCTAGGGAAGGAGAACCTCATTCTGTCAGGCTGCAGCACTGCTGAGCTCTGTCATGATGCTGCCATGACTGGACACAGACAACCCCGGCTCCCATCAGCAAGTGACTGTCCTCCTTGGCTTTTTTGCAGCACTATCTCCAGGCCCGGCTGCTGCTGAGGAAAGGATGGAGAGAGATAGAGGGAGCCTGAGCAGTGTGGTTTGGGAAGCAGGGGACAAAGGATAAGCAGGTAACTTCTAAGTCTGTAGTTTCAGAAAAGCAAAAGGAGCCTCAGACGCGATCTCGCCTTGTGTTTTGTAAAACTGTTTTGTACATGTTTGTGCCTGAGGCTTCCTAGCTCTGCAGCTCTGCCTGCTGCCCACTGCTCAGGGGTGCTGCTGAACACCAGCAAACCAAGCCTCCCTGATGTGGAAGAACTGGGCTCCCATGCTGGGGATGCTCCCCTGGCTTGCTTGGGGAGCTCAGGAAGGGAGGAGAGCTGGAGGCAGTATGCCTGGGCTCTGTGGCAGGTAGCCTTGGGTTTCTCCAAGCCTTTCCCAAGCAGTAGCCTTTGGATGCTGCTGTGCCCAACAGCCCCACATGCAGGTACACCTCGCCAAGGCCAACAGCAGCATCCCCTGTGCAGAACTGCTTGCCTCTTGTCACTCTGCAGTTACCAGGCTGTGCTGCTTGTGCTCCCAAGGCATTCTGCCCTCCCTAGAAACTGCTCTTCAGTGTTTTGTGGGTGTGCTGATCTTCTCTGGCCCTTGCACAGGATGTTCTTTGCCCATCAGCACATTTAGCACCCGCTCTGTCCCAGCTGGTGCTGAGCCACATGGGCTGGGCACACCGGTCCTGATGGCCAGTGACACCGCTGGTCTGTGGGGCGGACAGGGAGACATCACAGCGTCAAAGGGCATTACAGAAGCATAGCTTCTCAGCCTGGAATAAACTTGTGGATTTTGCCCATTTATTTGAAATAAGGGAGGTGAAAAAGTTGAGGCTGACTGACAGTGGGCCAAATGACCAGACAGCGTAACCGGCCTAGCCTCCTGCTCCAAGGTGCTGTGCCAAGGAGGTGCATGTAGACTGTCCCCCTGTGCTCTCTGAAAGCAGGTTCTGCCCAGCCTTGCTCCAGAGTACACAAAGCAGAAGAAAGGCTTCCCAGCCCTCTGCTTTGTTATAACAGTGCCTACTGCTGGTCTGCTGGGTGGTTTCCCAGGAGGTGCTGTGAGAATAAGATTGTGTAAGTCACTTTGGCTCTGCCATGGACCACGCTGTTAAAATCGTGTCCTGTCCCCAGGCACAGCAGGGGATAGGGGTTGTTCCTTAACTTGGCAGGACACATGCATCTTGGTTTGAGATCTGTGACGAACCCCTGGAGAAGCTGTGGACTCCAAATGCCCCATATTTCAGTCCTAGTGGCAGGGCAGTAAATGGGAGATTTGTGTTTGGCTCCCTGAGGGGAGGGTACGTGAACTGTCTCCTCAGCCTGGGTTTCAGTGCATTTCAGCTCCTTACTGCATGCTTTCCTACTCTGGGCCAGCTCCCATCAGAGATGGCTGGGATGGTGGTCTGCATGGACCTTCAGCCTGGCCCAGTACGGCTCCAAGAGCTGCTGCTTCTGTGCAGTTGATGTTAAAGGACAGAAGGTGAAAGCAAGAGGTGCTTATACTACAAAAATCACATCCAAGGTTTATTTGGTTCAACAGGGGAACTTTGCTATGATAAATATGTCTCAGAAACTGGGAACCCAAACAGCAATAGTTCAAAGACAGTTTTTCCAGTACTGTAAGTCTAAAGGTGCTCATCACAGCACAGCCCTTGTCAGGCAAGTGTAACAGGGATCGCCTCCTCGCTTCCCACCAAGGATATAAAAGCAAGGCATTAATTCACAGGTCTTGAAGAATGTGCCAGTGGTATTTCAGCAGCTCTAATGCTCCACAGCCCGTGAAGACTGCACTGTAACTGAAAGGAAATATCTTTGTTTTTATTCAGTTGGCTTTATTCCTAATTCACTCTTTGATGCCATCAGCCTGGGATAATGCGTTTTCAGAGATATGCTTGAAATTAAGGAAATGAGTCTGATTAAGTCCTTTAAACATACTTTGGGGTAGAAATGTACAACAATAGAGGTATTAAAGGCTGTATTTTCAAGCAATTCTAATATGAAATCAAAACATTGTGCTGCTAAATGGTGAGGTCCATTAGTGGTGTGTGTGCATTCTTCTGCTGGAGAGGATAACACCTTCTCCAGCTAGGAAGGTTGCCAGAGAGCTTGAATCTGTCCTCTGTGCTGGGTGGGCAGTGAAAGGCAGATTCATTCCACAGTCCCCTTGCCTGCAGCCAAATAATAAATGGACAAGCACTTACCCTTTGCCAGTTGTACTCAGCTAGGTAAAAGTGATGGTTTCTCAAGAGTCTTGTGTTCAAGGTTTCCCTGCACAATTTTTCTTAGCTCTGTTTAGATAGTTGCTTTATTTTTCTTCACTGTCTTGCAGTAGTTTATCTGTAATAGGTTACCTAGTATTGCATTTATGGTGTTCATTGGTGTGGGTGGAGTTCCCTCTGTTTACTGGACTACTTCTCAGTGAAGTCGGTAGCTTTGCAGGTACTTCCTTCATAGTGTGGCAGCCCTGCTGCTACCAGAAGGATTTCAGCCCAGCCTGGGGGACTGGATGTGACAAACCCTGTGCAAGCCATCGGGAGACCAGTGTCCACAGTGGAGATGATCCATCAGTGAGCTTTTGGGTGCGTGCTGCATGGTAGTGTTAAGAAATAATATGGGGGAGGTGTGAAAACAGGCAAAGGCACTCGGATCCCAGTGTTCTTTAGGTATGATACAAGCTAGGCAAAGTTTGGCAGGCCTACTGACTGAGAGAGCTCCGAGTCATATAAATAAAAAGGGGATGGAGGAAAGGGACAAGTACCAACAAAATGGATGTGCCAAGTAGCTGCACAGGGATTCAGTTGCTGGTTTGTATCAGCAAAGAGCCAGGAGAGGAGAAGGGATGGAAACTTCTGGGGAAGGAATAATCTTCAAAGGGTCTGAGAAGTAACCTGGAGTCAGGTGTGACCTCCTTTAGTACTTCCTGTGGCAGTTGTGGAGCTAAGTGAGAGGAATGGCCAAGTACAGTATTATTTATTCCATTTACTGTTGGAAGTGACTAAACTCTTTTCTGAGTAAATGCAGCAATGAATTCCCCTTTCACTCTGACTGCTGCTGAAGGCATGTGACTTACTAGATATGCTGCTGTTGAAATGGAGATAACTAGCTAGGCTATTTTAAACCATAAAGAACTGGATGTCTGGGGGAATGGTGGGGAAAGGATTGGGTGGCACAAGGGAAAAGAGAGGCTTCATCTGTGACAGTCTTGGACGCTTTGTACTATTTGCTCTTTAAGCTGTTCCACAGGCTCTTCTGGCAGAGAAGTGATAATACATTAACAACTTAGGCTTGCCAAAGTAGTTTAAGGAGCTTTCAAAAGAGACTTCTAAAGACTTGTGGCTTTCAACTGCGTGTGAATCACCTTCTTGAAGAGTGAAACTGTAATTGCATAATACATAATACATATAACCAGCATTTCATGGGTCACCATATACCTCTGTGTGTTCAGGAGCTCTGGCACTCAGTTCAAGAGTCAGATGTTCCTCTGCAGATCCCATGTCCACATCGGAGAGTCCAGCATGGCACTGATGCCATTGCTGTTGCCAACCTACTAAATGGCCAACCTAAAACTCAGCTGGCAAAGCCTGCAAGCAACTGAGGACAGGGAAAACAAATAAAGGGAGGAGGAGAAATGTCATGTCCACCCACAGACAATTCCTTCTAATCGGTGACATGGGGAAGGGATGGAGCCTTATTGACCCTCAGCCCCTTTTCTCATGAAGATTTTTTTATTTACCTAAGAATGTATGGGGATTAGAGAGAGTGGGCCAGGGGACTCTATCCTCTAAGCATATAACATCCTTGCCAGGAAAATAAAATAAATAGGGACAGAGGTGTCCCACTGGAAGCTCCACGGCTGTCCCCAGGGAGGACTTGGTGGCACGGGGCTAGCAGAGATGTGCTTGCAGCATGTGACCAGATGTGGCCAGCTGGGCACCTGCACACTGTGGAGGTGGGTCCCATAACCTCCTCTGAGCTAAGGCACATATTTATACAGCCCTACCAGAAAAGGCAGGGCGGAACATGCTAATATATACACATTAAAGAGACTGAATAAATAAACAGTAGGTTTTGATTTATTTCCCCTGCTACTTGGATATCTTAGTTTTGGCACAAGATAGATTTTTGTACACAAACATGATCTCCAGATAGGTTCTTGCCCTGGCTGATTTAGAAATCATGTGCAAAGGAGAAAAACTTTGCCAACATTTTTAAAGCAGAATTATATTTAAGCTGTTTACTGCCGAAGAGAGTAAAATCCCTGGACCCATCAGGTAGGTAACAAAGGTACAACAGGTATCGAAGCTGGGCTCTGCCTGAAGGATTTACAGTCTGAGATGAGAGATAACAGTGGATACAGTCAGACTGGGAAAGCACATAAAACATGATTAATCAGCCTCTCTAAATGCCATACACCTAATAAGCATTGTTCCATACATCTGTGTCTCGCCTGGGAGAGTGCGGGCTTGGTGAGGCAGAGCCCAGCACAGAAAGTAGCATATGCCCTCGACACTGGGGAAAAAGGTGGTGGGAGGGAGCAATCGAGAAGTATCACGTGTGAAAAATGTCCTACTTGCAGAAAGTTGTAAAAGGAGCGGGTAGGTTTTATTGTGGTACTATCAAAAGAGTCAGGGGTAGCTCATAAGAAAGGCTGCAGGACTTACTTCTCCTCCTGCCCTCAAGCCCCAGGCTGCTTGCTTGCTCCCGCATTACTGAGCAAAGTCTGGAGGAATTGCACCAGCTGGGAGTGGCCATAACATTTCCAGGAGCGGTGACGCTGCTGGATTGTGCGCTCTGGTTTGTCTCCTCTTGTTAACTCGTCTGACTAAGGTGAACCGAACACAGAAAAACTGTTGTTTCCCTTGCATTTTTTTTTCTTGTTTCTACCAGGTTGAGCACCTGCTGCTTTAAAAGCACTGAACACCATGATTTCTAGGTGGATGTGTAGAAATAACACGTGATACCCCATGACTTCCCTGGAGAAGCTGCAGCCAGCGATGCTGCAGGAGAGCGGAGGTGCCAGGCACTTCCAGCGGTACAAACCAGAGCGATGCCAAGAGAGCTGGAAAGCAGCTGAGAAACAGCTAAAGGAGATGGGTGGAGGGAATGCGCCAAGCACAAAATTAATCTCTGAATTCATACAATCCTGCAAGGTTTGAGGTTTGTGAAGAACTAAACAAGTTCAAAATTGCCAGTGACTGAAAAAAGAAAAGCAATTAGGTGTTAAGGGAAACCTTCTAATGGGGATAAAGATAATACATTAGAACGTGCCATGGGTGGAAAAATGTGATGAGAAATTAATCTTTACTTGAACATGACAAAAGGCATTTTGATGAAGAACATAGAAATGTATGTATCAAAGCAAATCTTCTTACTCTTACTACTAATAGGGAATGACAGAAGAAGAGTTTCTGTTTAATAGCACTTATAACTTCGTAATAGTTTTCCTTGGAGCCATATAGCAGACTCTCTTTACTGGTCAATACTTGGTCAGAAAAAGTCTCATCTTTGACTTCTCATAGGCATGTGTTTGGGTCTGTGTAGATGTCTGCTCCTTCCGCTTACGTATTTTTTCACCCTGTTTCCTCTTTCCATCAATATGCAGGCAGAATGGTACCCATTTCAATCTCCCTGCCTTCCTATGACTCTACTGGGGACACTGCTGCCAAATGTGCAAGATTAAAAGCAGGTATGAGCAAAAGGAAGCCTGAGGAAACACTTCAGAGCGAGACGAATGGAAATTGGGGGAGTTCTTCACCAATGTGTTATTAGATGACTCAAATGCTCACGATCCCAATGTCACCAAAGGATGCTTTTCTGATTTAAAATGAAATAAAACATTCTACTCAAAAGGGCAGGTAGAGACAACAATGAAGAATTGTTCATAGATGGAAATTTGGCAAGCTGATAGCGGAGGGTAGAGCGCTAGTTTGGAAACAGGGGTAATGAACTGGGGAAATTCAGTGAAAATATAAATGGCCAGCATGACTGATCATCACCCAGTGGCATTTCCTTGAGGTACAAAGCAAATCCTAGCAGTCATTTAGGCTGGATGTTAGACAATTACAAAATTCAGGGGAAAAAAAATGAAATAAAGTAAATTTTTCTGTTTATTGTTTGGAATTGGACAGAACAAAGTCACCATATGTAATGGAGGTATTTTTGTCTTCCCTGTGTATCCAGAGTGAATGAAAACCACTGGTTAATATCCATCTTTAAAACTTGCACCAAAAACGTTGCCTGAGAAGGTCACTAAGCCCTTCCCTTGCTGATTTTTCAGCAACTCTTGCACCACTGAATTTCTGGAGAATGAGGGGAAGCGATGGTTGAGACACAATCTAAGGACGGGTAACTGATATGCCCCAGGTGAGCAGGAGCCTTCTTGGCTAGACAGGTGCCAGTCAGCGAGAAGGTCAAGGTTGCTGAAGCACACAAGTCAGTGTGGAATTAAACTGTGACAGTACTAGAGTTAGCACATTAAGAGAAAAATAAAAAATGAACCTTTTTAGGTTCATTCTGACTGGAGTCAGAGCAGCTCAGTATTATGCCCAATCTGAGGGCAGCTGCCAAAAGAGGCAGTTTTGTTTCTTCTTTTCTTTTCCTCTCGTTCCCTTAAATAGTGGTCACATGCCTGCTTGGTGAATCAGTTCAGCTCAATGAGCCAACAGAAAACTATGCCTTTTCTTCTTTTAATTTGTATTTATTACTTGCAGAGTTTCCTGCTGGATCCCCATGCCGGGTTGACTCACCCCAGGGCTGTGGGGTCACTGGAGCTGGTGTGGGAAGCCAAGAGCACTGCTGGGGTGGTGGGATGCTCTGCCAGATGGATGTAGTGCCTGCTCAGCCATTGTTGGGGTTGCATGCAATGAAATGCAACGGCCAACGCCTCCCTCAATCTGCAAGGAAGGAGAACTATGGGAAAAAAAATAGTACTATGTGAAAGTAACAATAGACCCTACTGTGGTTTACAGACCCCCTAAATGGTTCACCTGAACGCTTATCCCAGCACCCACCTGAGGGTATGTTTAGGGAAGTCGCATGGGTATCCATTTCTTTTCCTTACAAATGTTCAGTATCTTTACATGTTACCTGGTATAGCGTCTGAAGTTGATGGGACAGCAACTCGCGAGTGGGCTGCCAGGCACGCTGCCCCAGCTGGAGGTCTTGGCCACATGTATAGGAGGAAGGCAAATCTTAGGCAATCAAATGCTGAGAGCAGAGCGCCCAAGTCTCAGCTCAGCACGCCATGGAGAGGGGTGACATGGGAGGGGGATGCCGAGGAGGGAATAAGCACCTGAGTACCAGCCATGCCCCTTGGCCACTGTCACTTTTCCAGAGAAGAGTATCCTCAGCTGGTGGCAAACACGGTTGAGAGGTGGAGATGGGGTATGGAAGGCGGGTGGGTGTGGACTGGGGGTGTGCAAAGCCCCCTTGGCCCTCCCGTGGGGCTGAGGGGAAGAGGAGCTAAGTACTCTGCTGGCTTGATGGAACTGCGGGGACTGGATTGTGTGGTGTCTCTGCTGGGGTGCCCAGGGCACGAAGGAGGGACTGGGGGAGGTGGTGTTCCATGGGCCGTTGCCCCCCCTCTGTCATCACCCCGTAGCACGTGCAGTGGCCATACACGGGCACAGGGCAGCCTGCGCCGCCTGTCCCCTGGACGGGGCTCAACTCCCCGCGCCCTGCCGCTCCCCGCCCCGTGGCAGCCGTGGGCTGGGGGTAACCCCGGAGGGGACCTGGAGGAGTCGGCCCCCGACGCCGCCATGGGGCTCTGTGCCCGGTGGCTTCGCAAAGCAACCTCCTCAGCAGCTTCAGGGCGCCCCTCGGACACCGCCCGTGGCACCCCCGGGACCCTCCGCTTCCAGTCTGGAGCGAGGCCCTGCAGCCCACCACCTGCAGCCGATCCCCCCCCGCCCTGCCCCACCCCCTCCGGTCCCCCGGAGCCCCCCCCCCCCGCCCGCCGGAACGCCCCCCCCCCCCCCCCCCACCCCCGCCCCCCGGCCGCCCCCC
>JAAGNO010030518.1:0-19215 GCA_033439905.1 Ceryle rudis
TGCCCAGCAGGGCCACTCGGCTGCCACAGCGTGGTGCAATGGTGGCTTCTTTTTTGTCTCCACAGAAGCAGGGGGCAAGAAGCTGCGGAGCACTGTCCAGAGGAGCACTGAGACAGGGCTGGCCGTGGAGATGAGGAACTGGATGACCCGTCAGGCTAGCCGGGAGTCAACGGATGGGAGCATGAACAGCTACAGCTCTGAGGGAAAGTAAGCAGCAGTTACAGCTGTGTTTGCCTGACATTTCTTCATGAAACTGGTAGTTAGTTAGACAACAGTGTGAAGAGCAAGTGCTGTAGGTCTCATTCAGTCAAAATTCCTTTTCACAAGCTGGATTTACTGATGGAACAAAGCCCAAGTCTTCCTCTGTGATCAAAAGAGTCTCCCATTGTTTGTGCAGGAAGGATGAGGATCATTTCTGCCATGCCAGGAGAAAGGCTCCTGGTGGGTCAGAGCATCAGCATGCAGTGTGGCAGGAGGGGAAGCAGCTGCAGTGGACTGGCTAAAATAGAAAAGGAGAGGGTTTCTTCTGAAAACTACTCACATACATCTGTGCTTTGCTGAGCAAAGCTTTTCCAGGTGTTGTTCAGTGGGCTCAGGAGTTTTTCAAAAATGCTGCTAATTAATCCTGAAGAAATGACCTGGGCAGGCATATGGACTGTCACGTATCATGATTTTCATAAAAGCTCACGTTAAAGACTAATGAGTGATATGTCCATGACATTGCCCAGAAAAATCTTAGTGTGGATAGCTTTATTAGTGGTATTCATAGCGCTGGACAATACACCTGTAGTGGACGTTACATCTTACATGTCCAAGTGGGGGTTGGACTAGATGACCCCTAGAGGTCCTTCCAACCCAGACATTTCTGTTTCTGTGTTACTCAAGATGGATGTTTATTCATGGTTGGTCATTACAAATCTCATTAGTTCTTGTTGCCTTGTAATGGGTCACAGATAATTTATGGCAAGAATTTGAATTTAAATTACTTTGGTCATTTGCCACAACTGATTTCAGTTCCATTATTGAATAGATGTCAGTCTCAAAGACATTAGAAAGAAGAACATTCTCAAAATGTTTATAATGAATCCTGATTTTAAAAGGTGATTTTAAAAACAGTGACTAGTATTCAGTCTTAATATAGTAATTTTACTGCGTACATTTGATATTCAGCCATTGATTTCACATTGACTGAGAAATATGAACAATTATACTTTCATGTAACTAGATTACTGGTAAGGGCATGTATTAGTATCTTATTGAACTGGTCTCATATGAATACTACAGTAATTAAAAGTTGTCTTTAATATATTGGGAAAAGAGAGCATGATGGAAAAATATTGCTGTGGAAATTAGAGTTAGTGAGGATTAGTGCATCCTTCACCTGTTTGTTTATATGCTGGAGGCCAAACTGCTGCTTGTTCAACACTGTGAAGTTCTGAAAATTACAGTAATTGTAAATAAATTTCTTGTGAGTAGTAGTACCAAAACCATAAATGTTAAATGTAAAGCATCTAGAAAACAAAAAAAGGGCAAATTTGAGTATATTTATTTTTGTTTGTGGTTTTCTTTTTCAATATTATTTTTTAGTTTGATTTTCCCTGGAGTGAGGTTGGCTGCAGACAGCCAGTTCAGTGATTTTCTGGATGGACTTGGTCCTGCCCAGCTTGTAGGGCGACAGACCTTGGCAACACCATCAATGGGTAAGCATTCATGTCCTGTAGATATGATATAATCTACTGGGTCTGGTAATTTTAAACATAGACATCATCTAGATTCTTAGTCTTTAAATACAGATTTCTCATGTGGTTTTGAACAACTCATTTAAGACCAAAACTATACCCTTAGCCAAGGTTGAACATAACTGTGGATGTTGATTGAGACACTCAGAAGTAGAAAGGTGCTTGGAAAAATTCAGTCTTTATCTGTTCTTCAGTTTTCCATTTTTAAAATGTGGCTAATGAGACCACTTCTTTCTCCAAACCTCCTGGATAGTATTGAATAAAAATGTGAATTTAGGTGCAAAGTATTTGTTATTATTGTACTTACAGACTTTTTTGTATTCACAAGTTACCTTTTCATACCATGTCTTAAACTAGGGGCAAGGTGAAGAGATTTCAAGCAGTTTTACAGAGCTACTTTGTACTAACTCCCTTGCTGCATTTTTAATCTGAAAATATGAAATAAGACAAAGAAAAATAATTTAATTTGAAGTGATAGGGGCATGGGAAACGGGAGACAATGTTATTGAATGCTTTTTAAATTTGTTTACTAATGTAAATAGCAGTGAAGAGGATAAGTACTAGGTTATCTAGTAGATGAACCAGATCATAGTGGTGGAATGCAGACAATACCAGTCATCATGTATTCATCGTAGAAATTCCCATAGTTTTTCATATATTTAGGTATTTCTGAATTACAATGCCTGGATTTCTTTCTGTTGTCTAGGAGATATCCAGGTGGGAATGATGGACAAGAAAGGACAACTGGAAGTAGAAATAATCCGAGCCCGTGGCCTTGTTGTAAAACCAGGTTCAAAGACACTGCCAGGTAAGGAAGAAAAATCTTAGCAACAAGAATAAAGCTCTGCCATAGAAATCCAACAAGACCCCAACTTCTGAGGCTTTACTGTTCAACTTAGGTAAACTCTTAGCAAATGCACCTATCAGTAGATTACAGGAGGTGATGAAATGGTATACAAAAAATCAACCCTACCTCGGGAGGAAAAAAATATCAGACTGGTCTTTGGGCTGCCAGAAGACACACAGGTATTTTAGTAATAGGAAATACATCCTTTGTTATGGGATAGAAAGGAAGATATATATATACTGAAAATGTAATATAGGAATCTTAGGGGTGAAGAAGGAGTCTACAAGAGGCGTGGAATAGGCACCTATGCAAAAACTAGACCAGTATTTGATACTCCTTATTTTATAATCTGATGTCCTATAACTCTATGTGAAAAGGACAATATAATGATATTTTTAGCAAGCTCTCCTGCCAAAATAGAAATTGTGTCAGAGTCTTTTCTTCGCTGATTTTCACCTTGTAGATAATTTGAAATTATTAACAATTTAGAGCATTGATACAAATCTCACCAAAGTCAATACAAGTCATTAATTTACTTAACAGGCCCATTTTGCATACTGTTCGGTGTAAGGATACTATATATAGGAATATCTGATTTTTCCAAGTCAAAATCTTAATGGTTTCATGGCAAAAGAGACATATAAAAAGAAGTAAAGAAAAAATTACACCCGGGAGAAAAGTAAACCAAATGCATGGCTGCTTTGCCTGTGAGTAAATGTTAATATTGCTTGTGGAGATTTGTTAACGTAAGTTATATATCCAGTAAAAGGTAGATTTTATCATATGGTGATAGAACAGCACATCTGTTATGCAAAACATTTGCATTTCTTAACTTACTGTTCTTTATTTTCTTTCTTCTAAGCACCATATGTAAAGGTGTATCTATTAGAAAATGGAGTCTGCATAGCCAAAAAGAAAACAAAAGTAGCAAGAAAAACCCTGGAACCACTTTATCAGCAACTTCTATCATTTGAAGAAAGTCCCCAAGGAAAAGTTTTACAGGTAATTTGCATTAATATTCTTCTGAATCTGAAAATGTCACCTGTACAGTTTTCTCTGAATGAGTTTCAAACTTCCTTTCATGCTTCATTTGGCAAGTTTTGCTCGTTCAAATTCTTGTTGAACAGATAAATACTACAGTAGTAACAACGCAAGTATAAAGTGCTGAAAAAAATTGAGTTGTAGATTATTTTGCTACTACTTTAGGTATGGGCTCCTTCTCTCACTGGGCTTTCTTTAGTATCATGGATAACTTCTCTGTTACTGCCCAGGTCATTTCTGTCCCTGCATCATGGTTAGTATACACAGAACTAAACAATGTAAGCAGTAAAATATTTCATTCCTTATTATAATTAAATAAGCAGGGACATTTGATGAATCAGATTGAAGCTCTCATAATTTTTTCTGACATTTTTCTATTTTCTTGTGTTTCCTTTGCTAACAGATAATTGTTTGGGGAGACTATGGACGTATGGATCACAAATCCTTTATGGGAGTGGCACAGATACTTTTAGATGAACTGGACCTGTCCAACATGGTGATTGGGTGGTTCAAACTCTTCCCTCCTTCTTCCCTAGTAGATCCAACTTTAGCTCCTCTCACTAGAAGAGCTTCTCAGTCATCTCTTGAAAGTTCAACAGGACCTTCGTATGCTCGCTCATAGCAGCTGTGAAACTGTTGTCATAGCAACCAGCGTTACAAAAAAAATAAAATTACAGGTCGCAAACCCTGGTAACACTGCATGCTTAATGTTGTGTCTTCTGAGCCTGTTTCTAGGGCTGCAATGCGATCCTGTGTTCTCAAGGAAGTTGCACACATTGTGCCCTATGGAAGGCCCTCAGGTGAAGGACTGAAGTCATGAAGAACTGATAGGTTCAGAGTTCAGGGACACTCGGTTTTGGTCCAATCTGAAGCCATGGACTAAACTAAAAGAATCAATCTGTTTCATGCAACAAAAGTCCTTTTCAATGGCATATCTGTTTTGTTGCTCCTGTTTCTTTATTTATCTGCCCTCCCTCCTAAAGCTTGGTTATGCCACAGAAATGGAGTTACCCTCCCGTGAAGCCATGTTACAAGTCAGTGGATTAGCAGGCCTTGGAAGAAAAGAAGAAAGTGAAAATGCTGAAAAAGTCAACTGTCATTTGAAACAGTTGCTTGAGATCTGAAAACTCTTCATGCTGAAAAGGTTCAAGACGAAGTGGTGAGCTTCATACCTCCAGCTATAGATACAGTGAAACCCCAGATACGATGGACTCTCTGAAAAATAAAGTTCTGTGGATATACTGTACTGTATGAAATTAAAGAAACTTTTTTGCATGGACAGAGATTTAGCTGAACACTTAAATTATTTTCTTGGGGCTGCAACTTGCAAAAAAAAAAAAAAAAAAGAATAAATCAGCCATTTTCAACAATTTTTATTATTTTTAAAAATAAATTTCACTAGTGCATGGTTTTAAAGGGAAGAGAATGCAACAGGGTGATACAAAGACACACCACGTTTATCATTCTTTAAACCAGTCATGGTCTGTATTTTTGCAGACATATATTAAAAAATAATTTCTAGCAAACATTTAAAATTCTGTTTATGTGACAAGAAATAAGTGTAATATATTAAATTTATTTAAATGTAAAAGGTACAAGCCTTGTAAAGTTCAACATAATGTGCAAATTGTACACTTCTTTTACCTCCTCCTTTATCTCTCCTCTTGGTCTCCCTTCTTCCTTTTGCTCTTTTTCCCCCTCTACCTCCCAGGATGACCATCATATTCTAAAACCTTTTGACTTACTACTCTCTTCTGCCCCATATTTGGTTCAGGGTTGCAGATTGTTCTGCATTTCTGAATAATTTGATGAAAATATTCTTTAAGAACTTACTTTTTTTCAAGCATGTTGAAAAGGATTTTGCAACATGGCTTGGGAGTACATTAATGTAATTCAGCATGTATTTGATAAAGAAAATATTTGAACTTTTTGCAATTTATTGTACAGTGCATGGTAACTTAATTTTCATTTTTTCTCACCTTCAAATTGAATTCTACAGCAAAATACTGGAATCATGTGGCCATTGTAAGATGTCTTCAATAAATTTGTTTTCAGCACCAGCATCTTTTCTTTCAAAGGTTGAACTATCATTTCTTGAAAGCTTTTGGAAAGAGGAAAAATCAAGTACCGGGTTGATTTGTCGGAAGTAAATTTAGAACACTTTTATTTGCACTAAACCAAATTGATTGCTACATTTTTGAGATTACCAAAGCAACAAAGGTTACTAAATCATACAGTTCTTCTGCTGTAAAGTTCAATTTTCATAAATTACATTTGAGTTGCAAAAGACATAATTAGGTAATATCAGTCTGGAAAATATCAGTCTTTGGTTCGTAAAATAGCCTTAAAGGAAGCTTATCATTACCACTCTGACAGCTGTTTGACACCATTACCAGAACCCTCACTGCAGTCAATGGATCTTCAAAAACCTGGGTTTTGTAGCAGACAGTGACTACCGTTGGGTGGTGCTGCAAGTTCAAGCTTCTCAGTAAATTACGTGATTTAAAGGGAATGTAACTGGCTAACATTTAATAACAAAATATCCTTTTTTTTTTTGCGTCTTTGTATGCCTTTAATACGTATTTAAGGTTTAATACTGAAACCTTGCAATAATTTTTGAAATATATGTTATATTTACCTGTAAGGCCACACAGAATTATTCTGATTTTATTTGAAAAATCTATTGAAGCTTCCCATTAAGAAATTGTACCTGCCTTGTAAGAGGGCAAAACTACTAACAGTATCACTTAAAATGCCTTTTACTTTGTGCAATATCATATAAATCAAGATTGTGTCTTCAGAGTTTGTATAATGGATTATTGTTAAGTTAATGGGCAGACTGGTAAAATGATATTTATTGGAATAATTTAGACAGCTGTCTACCAGCAGCAAATGAATACTACTAACGTGCAGTCTACAATATCCCCTAGGATATTAAATGAAAATACATAACCATTTTACTGATACCGTGAGATGTGCTCACACATTCTTGTACGCATAGTCCTATATAAATTATTTCAAATTTTAAAGCGAAGGACGTGACGCATGGAAGGTTTGTACATACTTGTCATTATGCAGTATTTATTTAAAAAAAAAGAAAAAAATTAATGTATTTTTTTTTTTATTTTCACACATCTGCAACTCTACTTATGGTTTAGTCATGTAAATAGCACTATTCCAGTGATCACTGCTGTCTTGTACATAGTATGTTTTAAAAAGTTAAAAGGAATTACAGTTGGGGGGAAAAAAAAAAAAAAAAAGGGCAGATTAGGCCTGTAATGAACACCAACTAATGTAAATCAAACTCATTCTGGTGATGGTATTTAACACTTTAAATAAAACATTTTCTTTACAGAACTTGTGTGCAGCACTTTGTTGCTTTTCTCTGAGCTGGTCAGCAGCATCCTTGAGCAGAGTTCGTGGCAGATGCCACGTGCAGCTGAAAAACAAGCCAGCATTGCTTCTTGTAACAGCGCTGCGAATGAGATGTGATTTTTAAGGTAACGCATTCACTGCCAGAGGTTTTTGGACTGTGTGTGCACAGGCTGAGAGAGCAGCGGGAAGCTGGGTCTGCCTATTCCCAGGCTCTGTGCTCCAGCCACATGGTTCCAGAGCTGGAGCTGGCTCTAGGCTGCCAAGCCTGGCTATGAGGACATGCTCCAACACCTATAGAACCTGAAATGTGAAGTCCTACCACCACCTGGTGCAGCGTGACCGTGACACCTGGTCAGACCTCCAGCATTTGAAACAGGGTGGCCGTACTCAAGGTGGCTGTTGGGGATGGTTGTGGATCAAAGTCCCGTCCTGCTCCTGGGTGTGTCAGGATGGCTTACCCAGAGCAATGCCAGTGGTGGTCCCTGCCCAGGTACGGTTCCTGCCACAACTTCCCTTGGAAAGCTGTAGCCTCAGATTTTTAGCTGCTGACCTATAATATCAGGCAGATTGGACTGTAAAAAGAATAGGTTTCTAAGTCCACCCTATTCCTAGATATCTCCTAATGGTAACTGTCTTTTTCGTATGAGCAGGGTCCAAATGAGGACAGAGTGGACCGCTGGCAGTGGTGGCTGCTGGGGCTTCTGCAGCCTCTGCAGCAGGGAGCTGCCAGTGGTCCAACACCTCTACAGTTGCATGAGGTGGTGGGAGTGGAGGGTTTTCTCTCTACCTGAATCCTCAGAGGCAGCACCTGAACAGACGGTGACTGAGCGAAACACAAGCACTGCTGCTATGTCGGGTACCTATGCTTTGGAAACGGACTGAGAGGCGGCTGGCAGTTTGCACAGCAAAATGTGTGTATTTGATTCCAGATATGAGGCAAAAGAAAAGCACTGCAGTTCTGTCATGAGAGAAAACCACCAAGAAAACAAGCAAGTGTATTTTGGGCAGAGCCCTGTAGGGAACTGTAAGAAGAGAAACTCTTTTTTGTTTATTTCTAAATAGACAGCCTGCGTTTCGGACAAATAATGGGAGCTAGCTTTAGCTGGCAAGAAATAAAACTACATACTACAAATACTAGAGGTAAGTTAATTTCTGGATTACTGGCTTGCCTGCCTATTTTAGATGTCTTGTTTAGGATGAGTCACTGTGGGGCAATCAGATTCTCTCCGTCTCTCCCCATTGGCCGCAGAGGCAGAAAACAATGACTGGCTTGGGTTGAATGTCTAAGTTCACAGGAGCTGAGCTTAGGAGAAGTGGACCTGAGCCACAAATAAGAACAGACTCCATGGTCCTTCGTTAGCAAGTCCTATCTGAATTGCCTTTATAACTATCAGGTCTGAGGGCAGCAGGCAGCCGGTGACTGATGAGAGAGGAAATGGCTGGGGCTTAATTTCCCAGATCTGACACGCTGCCCTGTTAGGTCACTCCTCAGCCCAGCTTCAGGGAGAAAGAGAAGCAGCCATATTAATTAAACCATAGGGCATTAATGCCCCAAAATATATTTCTCATGAGGTCACACAGGAAAAAAAGAGCATCCCAGATCTGCAGAAAGTCCATGACACAAGACTGGGGAAAAATTTGTCATAAATACCTGTCTTCTGTGACTGGTCCTGCAGCCAAGAATGGTTTATTAAGAAGTACATGTTGCTGAACTGGTGTTGGCATGAAGACTGAATGGGTGAATGGCACTGAATGCCATTAGATTT
Organism: Ceryle rudis; assembly: GCA_033439905.1. Classification (NCBI taxonomy): domain Eukaryota; kingdom Metazoa; phylum Chordata; class Aves; order Coraciiformes; family Cerylidae; genus Ceryle; species Ceryle rudis. The sequence continues at coordinate 8,769 of JAAGNO010030518.1, forward strand.
ATGAACATGGAGGTTCTAAACCTCAGCGAGGTGGGGGAAGGTTTGGCACTGGTAGACTATTTCGAGGGCAAGGCTCAAGAGCAGCTGAGGTCACTTGGCTTGTTCAGATTGGAGGAGGCTGAGGGGTGACCTCATAGCAGTCTATAACCTCCTCAAGTAGGGACAGTGGAGGGGTAGGTGCTGATCTCCTCTCTGGTGACCAGCAATAGGACGCAAGGAAATGGAATGAAGCTGCATCAGGGGAAACTCGGATTGGACATAAGGAAGAAGCTCTTCACTGAGGGGGTGATTGGTCAGTGGAATAGGTGCCCCAGGGAAGTCATCACAGCACCAAGCTTGTCAGAGTTCAAGGAGCATCTGGATGATGCTCTTAGATACATGGTTTAGTTTTACCTAATCCTGCGAGTAGCAGGGAGTTAGCGTCAATGCTCCTTATGGATCCTTTCCAATTTGAGATTGGGAGAACTTTCATTCTATAGTGCTACGATTTCTCTGGACAGCTGTCAGTAATGTAGGCATTCTTAGTCAAAGTCCTTCTGTCTAGCTGCAGTTTTGATAAGGTGATGATCAGTGTTTTAAAGGCTATATGTTACGGTGACACCACTCACTGAAATGAAAAGAAAACCAAATACTGACACTTAATAGGCCAAAACTCAACCAGAGGGGTGCTCCTATGTGGATAGTGCATCTGCCACATGAAGAAAAGGCAAGTGCTACACTTGCCAGTACATGTCAACCTAGTTTGAATGCCAGTAGCGGCCAAAATTATTATCCCTTGATGAGAATAAATCAGCTAAAAAACAACTGCATCTCTAATTTGTCCCCTAAATGCATGAGCCAGGTGCTAGACAAGGAAATGTTGAGTGGTTCCTGACAGAACCTTGAACCCAAATACCCTGTTGGCACAGCTCTCAACGCTGAACATTTCAGTAAGATAAAAAAAAAACCAAACCAAACAAACAAACCAAAAGAACCCAACCCCCCCAAAAAACCACCACCAAAAGAATTCCCATTTCAGATTTCTGTGAACTACATTAATTTCTAAGCCAGAATTTTTTGTTTTCAATTCGCATGGTGAAGTAACAGGAAAGAACACAGTATCTGTACAGCTGTAGGGCTAGGTATTCTAGTTACACACTTGGGTAACTAAGAACTTATTTTTATATAGTAATTGTTTTCTTTACCTGCTTAGGCACAGTTTTTACTTCCTTGTTTTCTTTAAGAATGATCCTTAAACTGTGAGCAGGGCTGAGTTGACTCTCTGTGACTTTTCCACATCTAGTATTTGCCTGGTTTATACCTAAAATGTGAGCAGCTGCCTCAGGCAGCAGATTCAGAGTAATCTAGCGTGTAGTTTTCTACCAGCCTACCTCAGCAGCTTTGCTTGCCGAACCAGTGTTGATTAACAAACTTCATTGTGACAGCTGGGTGTCAATGCAGTTCAGCAAGCCACACTTACAGCCTGAGATGGATACTCAGGATGTCTTCAGACATCTAATTTAGGTGAAATTCAGAGGGCCAAAATTAAGACTCTGTTTCATTGCACTCAATGGAAAGAGACAGGAGGCCCTTCAGGGCAATTCTAATTTGGGATCCTCTGGAAAGCCATTTTGAGCACCTTTCACTATCAGCTGCACAGGACACCTAAGGCAGTTCAGCTTCCAAGGTAGGCCATGCAAATAGCTCCTGAAACAACAATGCCACCCTCTGGATAAGACACACACAAAAAAAACGGATGCTTATTCCCTTTAGCACCTTCTGATCCTGGAAAACATCCATGAACGTCTCTCTCCTGAGATCTGAATGACAATAGATTTCAATGTAGTGAAGGCAAAAATGTGGGGAAGGAAAGAATGTACCTACTGAAGCTTCTCCACCCTCTCATGCAAACTTTGGGACTTTGGACTAACACCATGGCTGACCTTGGCCTTGTTGATAGACCACACACAGCATGCGGATTGGTCCTATTTCTGCTCTCAAACAGCTGCTTGGGTTTCACTTGCAGACAAGATGCCACCTGGCTTCTGGAGCCCCACAACAACATTGTCCTGGTGTCCCTGTCTCACTTCAGCTTCTGGATCTCATTCAGTTAGAGCACATCTTCACTGCTCAGTAAAACACATCAGCTCCAGTTTGCAGGCTCAGAGGCTCAGTAGTATGACTTGCTTTGCATCCGTACACCTGAACTCTCTTCTTTTCTCCCTTTCCTTCTCCTCTTCAAATAAGATTGCATGTCCCAGACTGCTGGGAATGGGTGCTGGCCTATTCCCAAAGCATTTCCTGGGACAGTGCTGTCTGTCATGAGCTAAAACCATGTCAGGAGCCATGACAGCAATGGCGCAGTACACGCGGTGCAAGCCAGGTCTTTAGGCTGTGGTTTGTCATTGCTTACAGATGCATCCTGGCCACCTTTGCATGTGGGGATGCAGAGCCAGCTAGGAATTCATGTGGATGAGCAAAGGATAGCTCAGCCCTTTCCAAACTGCAAACAGATTTGAAGCCTGTTCCTTTATTTCATATGATCTTAAACGCTTAAATAAACACGATATATCAAGGGAGAAAGGCTGAAATTATCAAGAAATTCCAGAATCAAAAGCTGTTGGAAGACAGCCAGGCTCCTGAGCACTGTGAGCAAAATTGCAGGCTTTGGCCCCAAGCATACAAGGGCCAATTCTCCCCTGCCCTAGGAGGGCCAAGCTATGTGGAGTTAAAAGAAACACCTGGGTGGTGTTGAGCCATAATGTGCTGATGCTACCACAGGAGAGATGGGAGGTGTGGGAGCTGAAGCTGGTACTAGAAACAGCTACAGCACTTACCCTGCCTCCCATCAGCAGGAAGGGTAAGAGCCAGCGAGCTTGCTGAGGAGCAGCTTCAGGAAAAAAAAGCAACTGGATCCATTTTCCACTTTCCCAGAAGTCTGCAGTTCTGGCCAAATAGTTACCTTGCTCAAGTTGGTCCTATTTGTACAAGCTTGTAAAAAGAGAACAGACTCATGGCCAATTAATCACAAATAGTAGGAATAACATGGATGAAGCAAGCAAAGTAATTAAAGTCTGAGGAGAGGGGAAAGAAACCCCAAACCTCTACTAAGCAATTTAATTCATTCCTCTCTATCCACTGGCCACAACTGGAGTGTCTGTTTGTCTAGTTCAGCAGCACCTGTGCTATTGTCCTATGACCATTACAGCAGGTAAAAGAAACCAACCAGCATGCAGGTGTTTATTCTGATAAAGAGTCATCATTGACCTCAATATCACAACTGCTCCTAACTGATTTTTGGAAGGGGTCCAAACACCAGAGAGAAGGATAAGCTCTTTTTGTAGAGGTTATCCTGCTCCTATTGATCAAAGTATGTCATGTACTTTCTTTTGAAGCATTTAGCAGGAGTACTTGTCAAACAAGAGGCTGGGATGCAGGATGGTGATTTCCATGGTCTCCATGGCCAGCCTTAATCTTGGTGCTGATCTGCAGTCTTTAAGGATGCCAAATAACAGTGAAATGAGATGGCATAAAGATCATGTTTATAAGTCTCCAACTGATATCCTCTTTCTTTCTCAAGTTCCCTTACACCAAAATGTGGGTTTGGTTTATATTTTATTATCCTATTATTTGCTGAGCACATGTATCCGGGTCATAATTGCTAATACAGCTTGAGTTGTTCAAGACAAATTATTCTCTGGAAAAAAGAAAAATGTTGTCTTGGGTAGAGGCCAAGAAGAAAATGGCAAATTGGAAGTAAACAGCTCACAATTCATGCAGAAAAGGAAAGTTAAGCCTTGCCTCCACAATGAGCCATTGTCAAATGATGCCAAATGCCATACATCATCTCCCCTGAAAATGAACAAGAATGAATTTGTTTTAAAAACTATTACCCAAAGCTCCACAGAGGGAGAAGAAACTGCGATGCAGTCATCTCACACTGAGCCTTCGCTGTAACTTTCTTTTGTCAGGAGAGGAATGCAAGTGAGCCTCAGAGGAACCGCTTACTGGGAATGTGAAACCATACAGATCCCCTGAGGTTTTCAGGGATGATGATGGTTATGGCTGGATTAGATGGTGATCGGCACATAGACAGGGCTGAGTTTTTTAGAAGTCTTTAGATGTCTCACTAAAAATGAAATGCAGGTACCAGCAATGACTAGTGAAATGGTGGTGAGGAGGAGCTGAAAGGACTCCTCGGCTCTTGAGTGATACGGAGGCACCATGAGCTGTGGGACAAGACCTGCCTTCTAATTATTGCTCCAGTCAGCACTGAATTATGTTATACCCAGCAAACCCTTCCCATACAGTGTCTGAAATGTGTCCCCTGACAAGTGTTCAACTCCCCCAGGAGACTGGGACTCTCCAGAGCAGGTGAATAAACTACTCATTGGTATCTGTATAAAAGAGGTGTATTACCTCCCTCTGATGGGTGTTCCTGTGAGAAGAGACTGTTCCAGCTTTGGAAACTGTGCTCTTCTCCTGTTCTGGTACCAGGCTGTATTCCCTTCTGCGTGGGTTGCATAAATGCCTACTCTGGGGTTATGCCTGACCCATGTGTTACAACATTAACTTTACTACCACCTCCCTGCACTGTGATTTACAGTGCCTTTGTTGAGGTATGAAAGATCCCATGGTACTAAAGTGTGAGGGTGCTCTGCCATCTGGCAAATCTCTGGGGGTGGGACTTAGCTCACTTAATTTCAGAGGTCAGCCAGGTGGACATGTGTATCTGAGTAATTGATTCTGTTCTCCCTGTATAGACAGTGGAAATGGTACTTTTAGAACCCAATTTAGCTGACATTTTAGATGTCTCCTTTAAGATGGAAATGGATCATAGCTTAGCTGTACCTATTCTCGTTACTGACTATAAAGGGAATAGCTCAGATGTACATCTAGTCCACTGAATCCCATTAAGTATTGCTATTGAGTCAAATGGGCTTTTGACTGAAGCCTCCTATGTAATTCCAGCACAGAAGAGGCATCACTGCAGCATCCAGTCCAATGTTGCCGGAGACACGTGTGAGTGTTGCAGGATGGCAGCTGCAATAACCCCAGGGGCTGCTGAATTAAGTCACAGTTAGCCTTGAGCTAACCCAGCAGAAACAGCAAAGACATCTCTGGATATGTCTGAAATTGTAGGGGCTCAGGAGTTGTTTCTGGGATACAGCATGAGAGCCCTCTCCCAAAGACAGATGGCTGCAGCCCTTCTTCTCTCAGGTAGCTAAGTCTGCCTCAGGCTGGTTTTTTTTTTAAAAGCTTGCCTGGGCAGATGTATTGCTCAGTCTTTCAGCAACAGCATGTGCCTCAGATGCTGGAAAGAGATTGAGTTTCTCCTTACTCCTGAAAGACTACACACCCAAATCTTTGGCCTAGCAGGAGAGAGTCCCCAAGAGCCAGCATGGAGACACATGATGGAAAAGGGACTTTCCTAGCTTCTGTGAAACTACGTGCCTGGGTAGCCAAGGCAGAGATGGACAGATGTGTGGGAGTGCTGGCTGAGCTGAGGGGTTAGGCATGCCTGGGTTCTGCTCCAAGATCTGAAGAACCGCTCTGTAGTTTGGCTTTGAGCAGCTGCTGAATAAAATACATATCAACATCCTTGGGTAGAGATTGTCCACCTCTCACAGACCACTTTATTCACAACACAGGAACAGCTTTATCTGGTGTCTAAAGAATACCTCTTCTTTTAATCTCCCTAAATATTCCAATTTCTTCTTTCTTGTACTATCAACCATTATTTTAATCCTAAATTCATACAGGTTTATCCTCTGTTGCATGTTCACTTCCATTGGAGAGAATAACGCTCAGCAGGAAAGCCTGCTATTGAATTTTTTGTCACAATGACAGTTACTATTCAGTCACCTATTCAGAAATATCCTTCCCTTTTCCAAAGTGTCAGGCTACATGCTTGAGAAGGAAACCTATCAGTAAGACAGCACTTTGGAGAAGAGATGATAGAAGACAGAAGTAAAGCCGTGACACCGTCTGACATCTCTAGGGTATATTAATGAAGTTTCTGACCTGATTTTATTTTGAATCTACTGCCTGAGGGGCTTCCACTTCTGAACAAGGTACCCAGTATCTTTATGCAATAAACATAGATAACACTTGAAAATGAGCCCAAACAGCCAACCTGTCACCCCATCTAAAGAAATGGTGAAGAGAAGGATGTCACTTCAGCCCAAGTCTTGGCACTGTTGTCCACTTACAATTCTCTGCAGCAGTCTGTGTCCTGCACTTGAAGGAAATGTCCTAATGCTAGAAAAAACAGTCCAGAACAGGTTCAAACCGAGATACAAAGATGTGCAGCCTGATTGCATACACATCAGCTGGGCCTGGGTTTCTCCTCCTGTTCCAGTAACAACAGTGAGACCTGTGCCTGGGGAAGGTGCTCATAGGGACCAAACTGGCAGACCCAGCACTAGGAGGACACGGGGCTGTATTATGGTGCTGTGCTGAAGGGGTCGTGGCTTGTGTAAGAAGTGCAGAAATCAGTGCTACACCTGCAGGTTGAGCCTGATTTTAGTTGGTCAGTTTTGTAACAAAGGTCCCAGCTTAAAACATCATATATGACATTGGTTGAGAAAACCATGAACATGCAAGAAAGGCTTCTTTGTGCTTCCTATGAATATCAAGAGGCCAGTCAGGTCCAAGTAGGTGGCAGCACAACCCTCTAGCATAAAGCACAGTCAGAGCAGGAGTAGTGGCTCCTGAGGCTGCTCCAGACACTGGAGCACCAGATAGACACTGGAATAAAGCAAGCCAGAACACCTGAGGGAAATATACTATCTGTATTTCCTAAAGTTCTTTCTATATAACTCCTGTATAAATTTTCAGAGCTGCTCTACTCAGGAACAAAGCTTCTGCTGATAGGCAGGTCTCCAGCCCTGAAGAAAAGGCTTAGCAAGACCAAAGGCAAAATGCTAAGACATTTGACACTTTCCAGTGATGAAAAGGCACTCTTTTTTGGGTTGGTTTTTTTTTTTTTTTTTCCTTAAACACTGGAAAAATATATGTTAATGATGCAGCTAATCTGCAGACATGAGGTGTTCAGCATCACTGTGAGTCTTTCAAGTCTGGGTGTTGTACTAAAAGTTCTGGTGACTTGATAAAGGAATTTCAGAGAGGGGTTCCGTGGCCTAAATATACCCATCCCTTCTCACATTCATCTCTTTTCTTTTGTACTCAGAGGAAGAGGAAATGATTCTGGCATCCAAACCAGATTTGTGCAGGTATGTTGGTAAACAGCAAAGGTAATTGTTACCTTGGAGAGAAGATCTGTGCAGGTTTACTTTTATAATTATATATTATCTCTAAAGCAGCTGAAATTAAGCCAAATACCATTATTTCTACCTATGCTTCTCTCTCTGGCCAGCTGGCTCTGCTATTAACCTTCAGCTGAACTGACTATTACCTAACTTGCACCTTATTTTGAGCCCTAGCTTGTAGACATGTTGCATAAAGGAAAGAACTGGAACTTGGAAGTAACCTCTGTCATTTCAGTACAAGCTGAGAACACAGAAAACCAACGCAGGAATTTCAGTCTCTTTTCTAAAACAATTTATTGTTTAAACTTGAGGAGCCCACCCTGGAGATGTCTGTCTTAGATCCTTATTTCATCACAGTCAACAACAAAATTCCTGTTAACTGATGCAGTTAAAACTGTACCCAGTGGACTTCTGTCCATTGACTTTTAAGGATTTTGTCACTTGGGAATGGAAAAAAAAAGTATGCAAAGTTGGATTTTTTTATATGGTGACTATTAATATGAGCAATACAAAAAGACACTTTCTTGAATGTTTTCCCCCTAGTAAAACTCTCATTTCTGATAAAACTTATTTTTAAGGTTTAGCAGAGAAAGGAGAGCAGGACTCAGTGCCAGTCAGGGTGAGTAGAGGAGGGGTCAGATTCGGCATTGATGTGACATCAATTTGCTGGCTCTGCTCCATCATTTGAAGAGCAGCTCTTAAACATGCTTTTGGTTTAGAGCAGCACACTGTAAAGCACTTCCATAAAAGTTTTATTACCTGCTAACACCAGCATTGACAACAGCTGTTGAGTTTAATATATTATTTCTTCTAAATCGCTGGATTTCTCCAGAATTTAACAAAGGTAAACAAAGCCTTACACTGTGATGAGCAATTTCCAGGCTGGCTGAGGACAGAGCCACTGAAAGAAGCAGTCAGCTGAGGGTGACTGATGGGAGGAAGATCTGCAGCCTCTGCTCTGAGTCACTGGGGGCCCTGCAGAGCTCCAGGAAAACAGTGGGCGATAACAGACTTGCCTTGTGCACTGAAGAGTAGCAGGAAACCAAAACGTAAAAGCTTTTATCTCTACTAAAGCCTCCCATTTCCTAGGGTAAGAAGTTTGCTCCTTACAATAAATTTTGATTTTACTGGTGCTCTGAATCTTCTTGCTTTCCTTGGCCCAGGAAAGGGAAAGTGTAGAGTTATCAGTACAGTTTGTTCCCTGCTAATTAGTTCTGAGGGCTCTGCCTTGCCTGTGGAGAAAGGGTTTAGGTTCTCCTCATCCTTGCAGAAAATAGTGGTTTTTGTACTGGAGGATTAATTTATTCCAATGCAGATCACAGCATACTCAAAGGAAGGAGAAAAAAAAAAAAAAAAAGCACTCTACATTAGATGCTTGTGCTAAGTATTAATGGCACACAGCAGCAGACCCACAGGCTGGCAGCAGCCTCTCCTGTCAGTACATGCACAGCCCTCGCCTGCTTGACTGGGTGTCTGTGGCAGCCTCAGTAGTCAGACTCCTGGGCACATGATGTGCAGGATGGAGATGAACTTCAGGCTGCATTATTTTTCTGTTCAGTTGCAAGGCTCTGTGGAAAGCACATCTGCAACCAGGCATTGAGCCCTCACCGAGCTGCTCTGAAAACCCTGTTGCTGAACTGTGCTATACCCACTGCTTTTTCCCAGCTAGAACACAACATTATTTAGTGATGGGCTTTTATGCCTCTCTCTGAGTTAATCCTACCTTTCCCTGATGTCCAGAATCATGCTTAAACATATCCTGTATTTGACAGACAAAAGTCAGTCATATGCATATGCAAGCACAGTGAAGACACCGGTGTACAGACAGTCTACAGAGTGAAATCAAGCTGTTCAAAATAGGGTCCTGACGCTCTCTCTTCCATCTGCCACCTCTGATGGCATTTTTTCCCTTCAGTAGATGTAAGATGCATCACTGCACCGCTTAGCCTTGTTACGAGACTACTAGACTACATGGGTTTATGTTTTGACCTTCTTCTTGGTAAAGAATCCCATCTAAACATAAAAATAATCTATACTTACGAATGAGATCCCTGAAAGCATGAGACTAAAAGAGGGGGAGAAAGAGAACCTTTTGCAGTCTGCTCAGACTGCATTACTTTCTGCTCAGTTATTCATCTTACGCTGAGAAAGCTAAATCCTGAGATCTACAAACCACTGATGTTAAGATCGTGCAGCTGTTTCACAAGCACTGACCTCTGCTAATTGCAGCAAGTAATTTCACTTCTCAGCAGCGTCTCCCTGGCCTATGAGGCAAGAGTGACTGCGTACAACACATGCAGTACTGGACTGGATTTCAGTTCTGGTTTTAACTTCCAACAATTTGGGGATCAAAAGCCTCAGAAATGCAGTCATACTATGGACACTCAATTTCTAACATGTTTCAGACTGATAAATATCTGGAGTATCACAACAGTGACTGCTTGGATAAAATTGCCTCAAAGCTTTGGTCCAAAGGCAAATGCCAAATCACTGTTTTCATCACTGGAAATGCCTGAATATTTCTACTGACTAGGCAAGGGGGTTTTGTCCCTTTGTCATTGTCCTAGTTTGAGGTAGAACTAATTCTGTTCAGTGATTTTAACATTCATCTAAGTCTGTTCTAAGTAATACCACTTTCTGAAGTTAACAACATATTTTTGCAGTCTGTGTCTGCTTCTAGAAGTGCTAACACTCCATGTTTATAGTTACTGCCAAGGATTGGTGTGCAGAATGGCTCTTGCTTATAATTGTTCCAATGGAGACCAAGGTCACTGCTAAATCTCGTGCACTCCACTGGGGCTACAGAAAGTAAAAGGCTGGACCTGCAGGGAGGAGTGGACAGGACAGGTGACCCTAAACTGACCAAGAGCGGATTCCACCCCATATACGTCATATACAGTACAAAGCTGAGGGATCACAAGAGTCAATCTCTGCTCTTCAGTGGTCTGCGTCCAAGGAGGAATCTGTCCATTCTGCCTTCAATTCCAAGCTGTACGTTCCTGAATCCATTTCCAGAATCCAGTACCTGAATCCTGTTCCCATCTGCCACTGAGTCCAGTCTGGGACTTCCTCAGTGCCTGCTTCACGGCATCAGTGGTGATGTAATTGCCTGGGAGTGTGGGGGTGTGGGGGTGTGGGGGGTGGTTAGGGTTAGATAATTGGTTTTGTATAGCTTTCATTTTATTGTTATTGTCTTC
>JAAGNO010030519.1:0-20499 GCA_033439905.1 Ceryle rudis
GGTTTCACTGTGTTTAAATCTCCCGTGGTTTCTCTGGGAACACCCCCAGCCACATCACCCTCTCAGCCTCTCCTGCAAGGGATGCCAAGTCCTGATGGGTTTCTCCTTCCTTCCTCGGGCTTCCCTAGGTCAGGGAACCCCCCTTCTACCTCAAAAACCTCCAAAAAGAAAGAAAAACTGTAGTGCTTCCGCACAGGGTTGACTGCTGCCAGTGCCACTCTTTCACTGTTCATGGTCTGAGCTTGTCCAGGACAAGGACTGACTCCCTTTATTAAGCAATTAAAGGTGATGGAAACATGCTGAAACTAAATTCCCAGCTAAACAAAATTTAAAAATGCCATTTTGCTGGAAGTGGGGAGTTTCATTGGCTCCACTAAAAATGGCATTGGGAAGGTTCCCCAAGCTGAATGTGATATAAGATCAGTGAGACAAGAAGATAAGAGAAAAATCTATTTCCAAAATAACCTCAGGGGACCCTGTTATCTTTCAGGTACAGGTTAAGAACTTTCAGCAGCTAAGACACTGTGAAGAAAAAGAAACTACAGTGGAAATATTCCTTGAAGACAGGTTTATATCCAAAATTCAATGAAATAGTCAAAATCACAGGGTTTGCTACACATGGATTTGTTTAGATGATGGAGAAATGGGGACAGGATTCGAAGTCCTACTTTGAATGGGGTAGTTCACAAAAGGGATAGGAAAAATTATAAAGGGAGATGTAAATATCTACACCTGGAAGACTTCAAACCCAAATGACCATGGCTCTATTGCCTATCATGGATATAAACCCAGTACAAAGTTTCTGACTTAAGAATTTGCTTCCATTAGGCCCTACTGATAAAAAATGACTGGCAGTCAAATGTTATTTCTTGAACCCACTGGATCCAAAGAGGTTTTGGGGGAAATGGTAGTTGAGCAGATCTTGAAATTACAGAGATGTGTCATAATCAACAACATCCCCTCTCAGTGTAGTACCTGTGCTATCTCAGTCCCTGTTACAGATTCCTTCACCCACATCTTCCAGAAAAGTGCAAAGTTAGCCCAATTAGTTGTATATTCTCTCACTCTATGACGAACAGAGTTACGTAAACCCTGGGAGTGCAACAGGTCTGAAGTTTTGGTAAGGGTTGTTCATGAGGAATGGGAATCTCAGCTTCTCTTCTGAGACCTGACCTCTTTCATAGATGGCTTTCTAAGGGGAAATATTTTCATGCTTTTCTCTTTCTTCCCTTACCCTCCCCCCTTCTGCTTTGTCCAGATTCTCTCTAAAAGAGCCAAATTCCCCTTGAACATGCTAAAAACTATGCTTGCTGGAACATCTGTTCTCCATCTGCGGAGCCAGACATATCCCCAGGCAACACTATTAGCAGTGATGGATCTGGAAGAGAACATTAAGCACTGAAGAAGCATCTGCTGAGAAAGAGGAACCCGGCACATAAAACTAACTGTGTTGTTTGCTGACCCTCCTTGTCTCTGCCCATTACTCCCAGTGGACAACAACTGTCTTCTCCAGAGCCCTGTTCAGAAGATCTGCTGTTCTCCTGCTGATTTTGGTATTTTCAAGCATCTTATGCATGTGCCTCAGGTGGACAAATGAGCACTACCAAATGCGTGGTTAAACAGTGCCTAGGGAGCTGTAGAAGCATCTCAAAGAGGATCTGAAATCAGGGGACTGCAAAGGGTCCGTGGGAGACCAAGAATGCAGCAGCAAAGCTGCAGAGATGTTTTTGGTAAAGGTGCGGAGGTTCACAGCTCAGGCAGGAAGGCTCTTCTGATGCCTGTTTTTCCTGCATAGATGAGCCCAAATCTGCTTACAAGGGTGTATCAGGGACTGCTGGGATCAGACATGCAGCCCCCCACTGAAGGAAGTCATTTCTTTGGGAAATGTTGCTTGGACGTGACACTGGGAAAGTTAAAAGAAACCATTGCAGACGAACTCCACATTGACTGGCCCAAGTTCAAGTCTCAGCTCTGCCACCTGTGACTGTGGCCATTCCTTTCACCCCTCCCTGTAAAGGTTCAGCAATGGGCTGGTCACTAGATGAATGACAAACACTCTCTATTAACCCCTCTCCCTCCCCAAAGGGTAAGAGAAAGGGAATAAGGGAGAGAGGTTGAAAACAGGTGAAAACTAGAACAACTTTAAAGAAAATAATAACAATAAAATGAAATATATACAAATCTATACAAAACCAATCTTGAACCCAACCCCCCTGATTCCAAATGCATCACCATCACCACTGATGCTGTGAAGCAGGCACTGGGGAAGTCCCAGACTCAAGTCAGCAGCAGATGGGAACTGTATCCAGGAGCTGGATTCTGGAATACAGGGATCAGGATCAAAAGCAGAACAGACAGATTCCTCCTTAGATGCTGGCCATTGAAGAAGAGGCTTGACCCTCATGATCCCTCAGCTTTATACTGAACACGCTGTACATGGGATGGAATCCCTTGGTCAGCTGAGGGTCACCTGTCCTGCCTACTCCTCCCCACAGGTGTACCCCAATGTGGGGCACGAGAATGACCAGTGACCTTGGTCTACACAGGAGCAAGTATAAGCAAGAGCCTTTCTGCACAACCCAACCCTTGGCAGTAACTCTAAACATGGAGCATTATCACTGCTGGAAGCAGAGACTGCCTGTGAAAATCTGCTATTAACTTTGGGCAGTGTCATTAGTTAGGAGAGGCAGGGCTGAGAAGGGAAATCACTGATCAGAATTAGTTCTGTTGTAGCTCAGACCAGGACACTCCCTCATTCCCTCCTGCCCTGTAGCTGTCTGCCTTGCTCCTTGTTGGGATTCATCTCAAGCAACAGCTGTCTCACTATGGACCTTCACAAAACCCGTATTTTATTTTGGGTATGGTGGTATTAATGCCAAATTATTTACCTCATACAAAACTAGTACAAAATTTGTGCCCTGAGATCACCAGAGAAAGCAAGACACATTCTTGTTATTTAGCCAATATTTGTCCTGTATTGTCACACTTGATATTTTCTTTTGTCAAGCAGATTTAAGATAATGGGTTTCATGTTCAATTTGCACAAGAAGAAAAAAAGGTAGTCCTAGTGTTTCATACACTGCAAATCTACCCAAAATTGCAAAAATAATAGCAAAAATCTTTCCTGCAGCTTGTTTTCTGTTGCCTTAAACTTCCTGGAAGAGGTAGATCTGCCACAAGGCAAAATCCCAGTTTACTAAGAAGAGTCATTATAAGGCCTATGCCTTATTTTAAAATAAATCCATCTATCAGAGGGCAGAGCTACCAGGACTGCAGCTGAATTCATTGCTAGATGGAGGAACTGACTGTCCTTTTGCATCCATTGAAATTTCAGATCATCTTCTGCTTTCTGTCTCTTGAAGCTATTGAGATTTGTACTTTCAGCTGTCCTATCAGGGAGTTGTCTGTGGCTCATAAATTTCCCAGTAGGCATCTCTTGAAACTTTGTACATCATCGGGATGTGAGCCTGTGCATGAAGTCAAGCATCTCAGGAAGTGTCTTTGATAGAAGTTCTTTATGACATACTTCAGGAAAATCATTTAGGTTTTCTCTAGCTTAAACAATTTTTCCATTTCATTCATTTAAGACCTTAAAATATAACTTAAGCTTCTTCTGAAGGAATTTAAACATTGGCTTAAATATTGTGGAAATCAAGGAGACTGGAACATCCATATATATTATGCATTTGCTTTCAAGTTCTAGTGCTGTTTAACAGCTTCCACCCCATTTGTCCAACATCACAGTTTCACAGTTTCCAGCACTTTTCAAGATGTGCCCCACATGGTCCACCATTCTAGGACTACACCCATTGTGGTTATTATGGCTGCTATTATTTTCCAGTGCTTAGTATGAGCTGAGAAAGAGCACTGAATGTCTGCATTGCCCATAAAACGTGTGATTTAAGTGTGAATCAGAAAACACAGGAACCAAATGAGGTGGTATTGGCTCACTTAACATGAGGTACCACTGCGTTCCAATGTCACACAGCAGTGTATCGCATATCCCCACATCTTTATCTCAACCATTCTCTTGCTAGAAAGTACAGAACATGCCACTAGCTTCTGCCATGAAGGAGGGCAGTATCATGTGCTTCTGACAGCATTAGAATAGTGTCTTGTTTCTCCAGTCATAGGATAATATGGCGCTATTAACACTTCACCAAAACATAAAGGACTGTATTTTGTTTCTTCCTCCAACCACTCCTAATCAAGACCAACAACAATAACAGAAAAATCCCCTCACTCTAAATAGCAAGTAGAGGGACTGAACTTGTGGAATAACTCAATAACTGCTTCAATGAGTTTTCCAGGAGGGCATCAATAGAAAATTAATTATCTTGTTACACTCATTCATTCATATTATTTGTAGTCATCAGCTAATAAAAAGAGAAACATGTGTGCTAATTAGTTTTGAGTAGAGAAGAATAGGATCATTCCTCTGATGAGGAGCCATGAAGTATTTAAATCATGTGTCCCACTTAGATTTGCAACTGGGGAAAGTTTTGCGATAGTCTTCCTCAAGGATACAACCAGGACTCCCTGCTACTGAGGCTTTTTTTTGGTTGGTTTGGTTTTATTCTTTTTGGGGTGGGGGTGGAAAGTGTATTAATGAACTCAGAATATCGTTTTCCTAACAGTCTGTAGTTGCAAATACTGTCATTAGCTTGCCTCAGACCAGTGGGACAGAGGATGGAGGAACTTTGTTACAGCTTTGAGAAGGAGGACTTTACTTCTGAATTTCTCTTCTGGGACCATGCAGATCCCAACGCTCAGCTGGACAACTTCCTACTGGATTGCTCCTCCCTGGCAGACCAGTTCTCCCCTTGGCTCTCCCCTGCTCACCCCAGCGTCCTGGGGGAGACAGAGGGTGGAGCAGGGGGTGCTGAAGTGGACAGCTCCCCACCGCCGCCGGCACCGAGACAGGGACCAGGACCCTCCGCCCCATCGCCCCCCGACCCTCTCCGCCACCGCCACGCTGCCAACATCCGCGAGAGGAAGAGGATGCTCAACATCAACTCAGCCTTCGACGAGCTCCGATGCCATGTACCCACCTTCCCATATGAGAAGCGCCTCTCCAAAATTGACACGCTGAGGCTGGCCATTGCCTACATCTCTCTCCTTGGCGAGATCCTCCTCTCTGGGTGCGATCCCAAATCCTATGTGGAGCAGTGCCTGAAGAATGGTGCACGAAGTCAACGGCGGGCAAACTGGGATACAAGTGGTGAGTGAACAAAGGGTGATATTTTGGGGGATCGAAGCAATGCTTTGGGTTGCCAGTGGGAGGGAGTTGGTTAAATTGCTCTTGAACTTCCATTTGTCACGTTCAAAGGGCTCTGACAACATACAACTTACCTTCATAAATAGGAGCTAATTAGTGTCACAATAGAAAACAAACAAACACACACAAAAAAAAACCCAAACCCAACATTTTCTTCTAACTTTAACTTTTTCTTCAGATTTTCTTCTAAGAAGGACCTTTTTCTTAAAAAAAAACCCAAAAAACCAAAAACCACCAAAAAAACCCCAAACCACAAAAAACAAAACAAACCAAACCAACCAACCAACACCCACAAAACCCACAAAACCATAAACAAAAGCCAAAACAATTAACTAAGCTCCTGGGAATGTTTTCTTTTACCAACAAGATTAACAATTTTGTTTGTTCTCAGAATAAATTCTTAAGCTTTTTTTTATTATTATTTTGTGCAGAGTTGTTCTTTTATAATGCAAGCTGATAGAGCCTTCAGAGATTTTTCTTATTGTCTTTACAAATTTTCTTTAGTTTGTACCTGAGAAAACACCTGGCTTTGAACAGAAAGAGAATCTCATTTCTTAATATGCATATGTTGAAGGAAACAAGAGTTTCTCAGAGATATTACAGATTAACACTGAGAACAGGATACGTAAGACAATGCATTCGAATTCCAGATTTGTTTCAAAGTATAGAGGAGCAAATGCTGATTTGCAATTTACATTCTCAAATAATTATTTCTATTTTAATGTGAAGGACTGTTATTCTAGTTTCTGTTTGGCTTGTACTTAATCCTGATTTATGTGGGATTGAACTTTGTGCTTGCTTCCACCAGAACATGTTGCTTCATCAGTCTACCATATGGTGGAGATGGGAAATGTCCCAAGTGCCCAACATGGGGCCTCAAGTCTCAGATAAAAAGCAACAGGCATTGTGTTACTTAACAGTGCAGGGAGGAGCAGAGGGGGACTTTCAGTAGTTCTTGGCACTTTGTAAGGTAATTAACCCCCTTTCTAACTCTGTCTCTTTGCAGTGTAAATTCCTTCAGATTTTGCCACTTTTTGGAAATGGGCCTGGAAGCATATCAGCCTTCAAAAAGTGCAACATAAGTAAGGAAAAGACATTGCAAAAGAATATTCCTCTTTCATTTTGCAGGAAAGTGTCAAAAGGACAGAGTCTGCAGGGACAAAAAAAACCAGTTTACTTTTCCTTTAAAGTTAATTAAGTCTCTTCTCCTTTCCTAATCATTTCCATTATCTACATGACTGGGAAAATGACTCCTAATAGACCACTGATTAAAACTCTCAAGTGCAGAGAACATTTATATTTTATTTTCCAGCTGCCCCCACCTTTAATAGATAAACATGTTCTGAAACAACACAAATGGCTCTCAGAGGAATCACCTCTTTCATCAGGCTTCTGGTTAACTAATATTTCTGAAGAGCTCCATTTGGAAAGGTCTAAATGAATGAGGTTCCTTTTCTGGAGAGGCTGAGTAATTGACTTGTTAAACACTAATTTAAATGTTTTAAAATTCACGTGGTATGTCTTTACTTTGTTTTTCTTTCTCCCTTCTGTTCTGTGCAGATCTGACAGCCCGCCTGTCTTGGGTAAAATGGGATTAAGTGGTACCCAAGAAAAAGATCCTCAAAGGCAGCATATTGCAAAACCTGATGACCTGACTGCTGGGTACCGGCTGTTAAATTCTCAGTACTGCAAGTAAAAGTGTGGCACTTACAACTTCCCCTATTGTCACAGGTCACTATCTCACCATGTGTCCGGCATCCAGACTCTTTGTGTCAATTTATTGCTGTGTAGGGCCTTCTGCTTCTCTTTCTTCTACTTTCTCACACACTGATAGACCACTCTTGCATGAAAATAACAAAACAGATTAAAGATCAGTCTCATTACAATCACAGCAACAACATTTTCTCTCTCACTGGATGAGAGCGGTGTCCAAATCACATTTCCAGTACATAGGACAACTTACCCCCATCACAGGAAAAAGCTAAGCACCACCTGTTGTAACCTATTGCTCAGCTTAAGATGTCCAAGGCAATAACTGTAAAGGTCACTCGTGATTTAGAGCACAGAGATCATGAAATGCCCAGTTTTCAGGAGATGAGAGACATGTCTTTCTGTTTGATCATGTCTCCCCAAAATTTCTCATGCCTTCCTCACAGTGTGACAGATTTAGGACGTCGAGCCTAAGGCATTTTCTTATGGAAAGGTTGACAACAGAAAGCACTTGGGCACTGTCTCCTCCACACCCCCCATACATGTCAGCCTGAACACTCATGCAAAGACAGCAACTGGCTTTTGACATTTTTATCATCATGTTTCTGGTTTGTGATTTCTTGAGCAAATGTCAGCAACCCAATGCTGCTCCAGCAATCAGGAAGGCTCTGACAAACTCCCCCAACACGAAGCATCACCCCCAATCCTCCTGCAACAAAACAGAGAGGTTAAACAGCATGTTCACCTTTGGCAAATGATCACCAAAGAGTTTTCACACCCTGTGCTGCAGCCCATGATAACAATGAGGGGTTTCACATAGGCAAAAACAAAACAGTGAAGAAAAGCTGATAGCTATTCCTGACATAATTCTCCCATACTACCTGAGTGTACCCTAAAGCTAATGTTGTATTTGTCCGTTGAACGTATTTCCTGCCCCCCCTGCCATCAGTCCTATACTGTAAGAGCCCTGAATCAATTTGTTGGTAAAGAAGAGCCATTGTATACCTTGCACACATCTCTAATGCCCTGCCAGTGCACTTGGAGATCTGAAACCATTCTGCTTTCACATACTTTGTTGTGGCATTACTTAGATGCTAGATCTAGCTAAAAGAGAATGTATTTATTTCAACATACTGATTGGTTCTCCTCATAGGTTTGATCTCTATGAATGAAACCCGCATCAGGAGCTACAGTTTTGCTCTGGTTGAATACTGATGGGTTTTGGGGGGGAAGAAAGGATGAGGAGGGGCCTTTGAGGTGAAAACTGACAAGATCCTTTCTATCCTTTCAATTTTTTCTGTCAAAACAAAAAGGGGAAATTTTATCTCAGTTGAAAACATATTTCAGTCAATTTAGAATAAACATTTAATCTCAAATTTTTTACCCTCTTTGCTTTTATACCCATTTAAGATTTTTACAGAAAACAGTGTCTGAAATGGTGAAAAACTTAAAAAAACACCTGAAAATGTGGGTTTCCACATTTATCTCCTTGGCTTCATCTTGGCTTAAAAAAAACCCAAACAACAAACAACTAAACAAAAAAACACACCACAAATTTTACTTGACTAAGCAAATAACAGAAAACTGTACAATACGCAAGATATGAAGTAATTGTTCTTCCAATCCATTCCTCTCCTTTGCTAGTAATGCAGCAGGTCCTGCAGACACAGACTTGGCTGGGAAATCAGGGCATGTGTTTGAGGTTCCTGTTTCAACCTCATCTGTATGAGCTGGGACGTGTCACTGATGCACAGATCCATCCTCCTTTTTCTCTTTTGTTTACTTGACAATCCCTCCAAGCCTACAATTGCTTTATTGTGTGCTCTTGCGCAATGCCTAACACATAGGAACCCATCTGGGACCTCCAGCTGGTAATACTGAAGCCAGCTCTATTTTTTCTGCAATAGGAAACCCCTCCAGATAGGGCTACACAATACATACAGTGTATCAATGTGGCAATCCTGATGCTTTGCTTGATCTTTCAGATATAGGTCCATCTTTCTGCATCCTGAAACACTTAGGTCTGTTATCTCCCTGTTTCAGCTCACCTCACAGTCTGAGCTTAACAGGGCTAAGGGGTGAAGAAGGTGAGAAGTACTTTAAATACCTACTGACTATCCATTCACACAAAAACAGTATGAGGACACTATGGCATGCAGAGGAGGTCACTGGTCTGAGGGAGATGTGTCTTAAACTTTACCTCAAAGAAGCAGGGCTTATACAACTATGAATTAAAACTCTTAAGTAGCAAGACAGAGGCAAATATAATCATAGAATGATTTGGGTTGGAAGGGACCTTTGAAGGTCATCTAGTCCACCTCCCCTGCAGTGAGCAGGGACCTCTGCAACTAGAGCAGGTTTCTCAGAGCCCCATCCAACCTGACTTGGAATGTTTTCAGGGATGGGGCACCGACCTCCTCTCTGGGCAGCCTGGGCCAGGGTCTCACCACCCTCCTTGTAAAAAAATGTCTTTGTTATAAAATAAAAGGAGGTTTTGTCCATCCCTTTCCAGAGGGACTGCTTGACCCTTTGTAAAGGAGCACAACACACTAACCAGGAAAAAGTCACAAAAGTGACACTCTTCCCCCTTTCCCACCTGCTCTGATCCAAAGCCGATCCTCTGTGTCACTGTAGATGACACAAATGTCACAGATCAGAAGTGATAGGTCAGAGATGACCATCCAGCAATGGGTAGCCAGAAATGCTTTGGTGCTTGGGTCCAGGATCCCCAGGCACCTGTCTGGGACCTAAAGAAAATTAAACCATCCAGCCTCTCACCTCCAAGCACAGCAGCACACCTGCATCTGTGGTCACTTCATCACTTCCTAGTGAAAATAAGGCAAGCTCAGTCTCATCAGTGGGATCATAACTATCCTCCCAAGGCTAAGAGACCTCTATATCAATCTCAGAGTCACACCCAGTAACCCAGGTCCCACAGCCTCACTAATGCATGAAATAGCAACACGTTGCTTCTCCAAAGATAGACAATCCTCTCCACAGCAGACCAAAGTGGTAAGTTGTCCCAGTGCCACAACCCCCAGCACCTTTGGCCAGAGAAAGCCCTCTCAGTAGCCCAAGGTGTGATGTTCAGCCATTTATGCAGCTTGGTTGCCAGTCTACAGCTCTACACTGACAGGAAATGCAAAGATCTGCTTGTCTTCATCTCTTGAGATAACACTACCATTCCGTGTTTGCAAAAATGGCACAATCTGTCTCACCACTGGAAGGGGAGGGCTGAGTCAACCAGCTACTCTGAAAGTGTCCAGAGAGACCCAATGGGGTTTTCTGCAGGTTGTCATCAGGATGTGTATTTCTTCAAGATCCTTACTGACGGCAACAGGGACCCATGAGTCCTTCCTCCAAGATGCTTTCCAACAGACCCCACAGGTCACATACACTGTTGTTATCAGGGAGCAGTAATTACCTCTCTAGCGTTGTCATGGTTAGTGATGGAATAGCCTCCCATTGAGAACGTGTCTGATACACAAGATCCTTCTCAAGCTGATTGTGGGTGTCCAAAATCCCTGGCTCAAGGTATTCTCTGGTTCTATGGTGTCCAAGACTGAACTATCTGCCTCAAATTTCTTTACACTGTAATACTCAAAGCTCTGTGGTGGATGCAAGACAATAATGCCATGTTATGAAACAAATAAACATTTTCTGAAGGCACCTCATTACAAGCAGAAATCTCTTTCTTTTCCCTTTGATCCAGCCTAGGAATCCTGGATCATGACTTCTGAAGGTGGCTGGGTGAGTGCAGCTGCAGCAGAAAAGCACACTCATACATAAAGTCAATGTCGAGCAATCAGGTTCATGCTCTGCTCATAACGGACCAACAACTAATCTAGGGATTACATCAGTTTCAAAAGCATTCTGATAACAAAAGAATATTCCTGGAACAAAGATATTTTCCTCAAAGTGATTACTCCAGATAAGGATAGAAGCTAAAGCTGAAGTCATCCTCTGAGATCATAGAATCCTAGAATGGTATGGGTTGGAAGGGACCTTAAAGATCACGTGGTTCCAACCCCCATGCCATGGGCAGCGACATCTCCCACTAGACCTGTTTGAGCAAGGCCCCATCCAACCTGGTCTTGAACACATCCAGGGATGGAGCAGACACCCACCACTGATGCTCCACGCTCAAACAATGATGTCAGGAAAGATGGAGATACCTGCTGAGCTTTCTGCAGCCCAGTTCCACCAACAGCACCATGGAGCTCATACAGGACTTGCCAGCTGTTTGAGTGCAGTAGGCCCATCATCTGCAGTCTGGTAAGCTCTGTCAAATGCCCTACTGCAGAGACACTCCCACCTACCACTGCTGCTGTCAAGTATTCATTGCGCACAGCATGACTTTGAGGAACTGGCTGTTGGAATTTGATGATGTCTCTAAGTTTGGAAAAACTGTAGCAAATAAATCTTGCAGCAGGATACGTAAGGATTGGGGTTTGGGTTGAAGTCAAAACCAGAAATAAAAATGTTCCTTTCGGGAGTTAAAACTCTAATCCTGGGTTCTTGAGTCAGTAAGTAAGAGTCAATACATTTATTGCCACCATTAAAACTGATGAAGCTGTTTCTCCTCACGCACACTCTGCTTTGACACTGGTATCATTCCATCACTTTCAGCGGAGCCACATTTAATTTGTGCTGGCTGAAGGGGACAGTCCACCCCTGTCTACCCTCCCCAACCTACCAGGCATCTGACAGGCTGTTACAACTGATGCAACAGCCAAAGATGCAAAACCAAAGGACATTACTTGGGTGACATCTTGTTAAATCACTTGGATGTAGCTGGCTGTTAAAATGGTGAACATGTACTATCAAATCTGCTTCTGTTTCATCCTCTCTCAAGATCCCATTCATTTGGGATGAATAAAGGCAAATGAAGAGGGTATCATCTCTCTCTGACTGAAGGAAGACAGGCCAGTCTTATGTCACTTTTCCTGCTCAAAGGTTCAAAGACAAATTGACTCTTCAGTGATTTTTTCCAGGTCAGCCATTCCTGAATAGCTCCAAGTCTGACCACATTTATCTTTAAATAAGCCTGCCTTTTTCTGACTGAACTTCAGTTCCTGGAAGTGGACTGTGAGGCAGAAAGACTCAGGGGGGCAATGATTTCTCTACAGTACACTCCACATCAATCCAGGGTAACTGCTGCGCACAGAACACATCCGCTCATCTTCTCTCTTGCCAGTTCCAGCTCATTCCCTGGGTCATGTTTGATAGCAGTTTGCCCAGTTTTCTTATCTCCTGTCAACAGGCTTGAGTTGACAGAGTTATTCTCTGCCAGGGAACTACTGATATTGATCCTCATTTTTCTGTTTCTGCATCTCACCTTCTGAACCCTGACATTTTATTCCAGGAACAATAACTACAGAATTCGCATAAATTATAGAAATTAATAGAATCCTAGACTGGTTTGGGTTGGAAGGGATCTTAAAGGTCATCTAGTTCCAACACCACTGACATTGTCAGGGATGCCTCCTACTAGACCAGGTTGTGCAAGGCTCCATCCAACCTGGTCTTGAACATATCCAGGGATGGAGTAGACACTTACCACTGATGTTCCCTGCTCAAACAATGTGCCAGTGTCTCACCACTCTCACAGTGAACTTCTTCCCAATTTCTAATCTAAATCTCCTCTCTTCCAGTTTGAAACCATTGCTTCTTGTCCTGTCACTACAAGCCCTTGTCAAAAGTCCCTCCTCAGCTTTCTAATAGTCTCCCTTCAGATACTGGAATGCCATAATAAAGTGTCCCTGGAGCCTTCTGCTCTCCAGGCTGAACAACCCCAACTCTCTCATCCTATACTCACAGCAAAGCTGTTACAGCCCTCAGTTCACCTTCATGGCCCTTCTCTGGACATGCTTCAACAGGTCCATATCGTTCTTGGACTTGAGGACTCTGGAGCTGGACATTGTACTCCAGGTGGGGTCTCACCAGAGCAGAAGGGGAGAATCCCATTCCTCAACCTACCGGCCATGCTGATTTGGATGAAGCCCAGGATGCGATTTGGGCTTTCTGAGCTGCACTCACACATTGCTGGCTTATGTTGAGCTTTTCATCAACCAACACCCCCAAATCTTTCTCCTCAGGGCTGCTTACTATCCATAAAGATGATGGAACAGCTTATTCTGGGCTTCATCTCAAAGCATGTGGAGGAAAAGAGGGTAATCAGAAGTAGTCAGAATAGATTCATCAAAGGGTAGTCATGTCTGACTAATCTGATAGCTGCCTATGAGAGAATGACTGGATAGATGGATGAGGGGAGAACAGCGGATGTTGTATTCCTTGACTTCATCAACATTTTCAACACCATCTCCCACAGCATCCACATAGACAAGCTCAGGGAGTTGGGGTTTAGATAAATGGACAGTGGGGTGTATTGAAAACTGGCTAGTAGATAGATCTCAGAGAGTTGATCAGTGGCACAGAGTCTAGTGGCATTCCCCAAGGGTCAGTACTGGATCCACTGCTGCTCAATATAGTCATCAATGACCTGGATGAATATGGATAGACCATACCTTCAACAAGTGTGCTATGATGCCATTCAGCAAGATCTGGACAGTCTGGAGAGTTGTGTTGAGAATAACTTCATGAAATTCAACAAGGGCAAGCGTAGGGTCCTGCGCTTGGGGAGGAATAAGCCCATGTATCAGTACTGGTTAGGGACTGACTTGCTGGAAAGCAGCTCTGTGGAAAAAGTCCTGGGAGTCCTGGTGGACAATAGGATGACCCTGATCCAGTAATGTGCCCTTGTATCCAAGGAGGCCAATAGTGTCCTGGGGTGCATCAAGAAGAGTGTGGCCAGCAGGTCAAGGGAGGTTATCCTCCCCCTCTACTCTGCCCTCGTGAGGCCACATCTGGAGTATTGCGTCCAGTACTGGGCTCTCCAGTTCAAGAAGGACAGGAAACTGCTGAAGAGGGTACAGATAAGGGCTACGAAGATGATTAGGGGACTAGAATGCCTCTTTTATGAGAAAAGGCTGAGGGATTTGAGTCTTTTTATTTTGGAGAAGAGAAAACTGAGGGGGGGATTTTATCAATGTTTATAAATACTTAAAGGGTGGGTGTCAGAAGGACAGGGCCAGTCTTTTTTCAGAGGTGTGCAGTGATAGGAGAAGAGGTAAAGGACACAAACTTGAACATAGGAAGTTCCATCTAAACATAAGGAAGAACTTATTTACTTTGAGGGTGACGGAGCACTGGACCAGGCTGCCCAGAGAGATGGTGGTATCTCCATCTCTGAAGACATTCAAGACTCACCTGGATATGTTCCTGTTTGACCTTCTCTAGGCAAACCTGCCTTGGCACAAGGTTTGGACTAGATGACCTCCAGAGGTACCTTCCAACCCCTACTATTGTGTAATTCTGTGATCATACCTTGTCCAGACTGTATTTGTGCTTGGATTGCCTAGACCCAAGTGCAGGACCTTGCACTTCATTTTGCTGAACTTTATGAGGCAGGCACCTCTTAAGACTGTCAAGGTCCCTCTGGAATTCTACTATACAGACACACACAACCTTATTGTAGAGCAGCCCATACACAGTAGATCACACATGAGCCCAGATCAAGATTTTGAGTTGACTTTATGAAGGTGGAGATCTATGCAAGACCCCTCAGTCCATTAGCACATTCCCAAAGAAGCACACTGACTCTCAAAGGAGGTCTCAGTGACCTCCCTGGCTTGGGAGTCAGGCTCCCTCCTTCCTGGTCTTTTCAGCTCTGCTTTCTTTGCAACACAGCAGATCAGCTCTGCTTTTTCCCCACCATCTTAAAGTAGCAGGATCCTCTCACTAGAAATTAAATAGCCAAACCTCATATGGAAGGAAGCCAGGAGGTGCTGAAGAATGGTACCCTCATATTGCAACTTCTGAGGACCAGCATATGAGCCCATCAAGAGCAGAAGAATTATTCACTTAAAACATGGTCCCTGCTTCCAGCTCACCAGGGTCCTTGACAAGAAAAGTGAGAGTTATGTTAAACCTTCCTTCCTCCAGAATAAAGTACTGACCCTTTCTGAAACAATAGATCTCCTTCATCAACTTGGAAACTCTGGAACAAAAGTAATCATGTCCCCATTGTGAAGAAAGGAGTTGTGCTTTTAAGGACAGACTTGGGAGTGAGGGACAATTTTTTGTTTGGGTGTTTTGGAGGTTTTGTTTGTTTGCTTTCCTTTTGTCACAGACAAAAAGATTCCTTTCTAAGAGCCCTACCATGCCAACATAGAAAAAGGACTTTCATGTTTCACGTGAAACAAGACTAGACAAGTAATTGTACAATTTCATATTGTTTCTTAAACTTTACCAGACTTTGGTCACTGAAGATCTTGTGATTCACAAGCTGTTTGAGCTGTGGTGTTCAAGATTTGAGAATGATTGAGGCAGGCCTGATTTCCAGTAACCCCCAACCCTGGTTTAAAGAGAGCCTTCTTAAGGGTCTCTCCCATATTGCCTGTACAGAAGTTGGACACTTTGCAAGGTGCTCTCTAAGTCTCTGTTTGACTGCACTGAAATTTTCAGGATGGAGACTACAGAAATGAGGCTAGACCCCAACAGCAAAGAATTGTGGCACCAGAACATTTTGTTATGAAGACAGATGTGCTCCTAAGAGGCAGAAATGTCTCCATATGAAGAAACAGTTCAGCTGCACAATGATGGTTTTTTACCTCATTTCAGTATCCAGCCACCATTTTGAGCAGAAGATACTTCACAGAGTTAGCTGCCTCCTACAGGAGTCAGGAAAAGCAGTCAGGAAAACACTGTCCCTGTCATAACCTCATTCCCAGTGGATGAGAGGAGACAGCCTTGCACTAGCTTTGTGCATAGTCCTGCATATCATCCTGCTGCACTTCATAGCTGTCTTTCCAAATCTCATTACAGCAATGCAACGTCAACCATACTGGCTGGTTCCAGTTTGCAGATGGATAAAAACTCTTAAGGTTGGACATGGCTCCACAGCTGTTGTCATGATGATGGATTACCCAAGGCTGTAGCTGTCTGAGATCATACAACCATACATATCCTGCTAGACCTGTTTAGGAGGAGAACGCTGAACTGCGGGGAGTGCGTGTGTTAAAACCCTGCCCTGAGCCAAACACCAAGCACTATGCCTTCACACCAGTCCCTTTCCAGTTTCTGAGCATTGGCTGGTCAGGAAACACAATGTTTTTCCTCAAATAAATAATGGGAACATTTAGTATCTTGGGAGCAGGGCAATCAACAAAGGAGCTCCCAGGTAGTCTTTCCTTCACTGCCTCCTGCTGCAGAGAAGAATAAAGTTTCTCTGTACATCTCATGCTGAAAATCCCCAGCCTTGAGAGCTCTACAACCATGGTCTGCCCTGAGCCTGTTTACAGATGGGATGGCAGCCAGAGCTGGTGTCATATGGAAGCTGGTGGAAGTTCCTACATTGTGCTCATACAGCTCTGCAGGTCTCTACACATGAATCTCAGGCCATGTAAGACCAACTAGTGAAGTAGAAGCAACAGCAGGTCTGCTATTAGCAATTCATATTTCTTACCTGGCTCCACTGGCCACTTTCTTGGCCCAACAGCTGATGCGTTATTCACATGACAGACACTTCATCACAATCTTCATTCTCCTCCAAAACCAATGATCTTCATTTTGTGCAGGATTTCCTGGGCTGTGGGCCATGCTCCCACTGTGTAAAGATGTGGAATATGACCCAGGAAGCTTGCCTGAGGAAACAGCAGGAGAAGATTACATCAGCTTGAGGATTTCTTATAGGTATTGGTGTCCTGTGGAGCCTTGGGATTTATGGCAGAAGATGTTTGCTCCTAGGTCAGATATTGGGAGGGAAGCAATGAACCTGTTCCCTTTGCATGGCCATAGAGCAGCCTGACCAGGGCAAACTACTTGGTCAAAGTTGGACCTTGGGATCTCCCTGCAGACACTCCTTGGAGTAAGATAGTTGGTTTGCATAGGGAAAGGAGGCAAGCAGTTAGTCTATATTGGCTTTCAAGAGAAAGTTTAATATACAGTGATCACCCTAAAATGCCTTGATGAAATTCCGTTACAACAAACCAACACATTGCCCTCTTTTCCCAACCAGATACATTCAATAAATCCAAGTATAAGGACTTGGGATATTGCTGTAGGGGTTACCAGCAAGCCCTGGGTTACCAGCAAGCCCTGACCTTTGGGAAGAGCCTCCCAAGCCACATCAGCTCCTTTTGTGGGAACAAAGTGCAATTACAGTCACTGTGCCTAATTTGAGATGAATCCTACTCAGTCTGTTTGCTTAAGTCTAAGTGAATTTGAAGAGCGAAGCGCCAGAACTAAAGTGATTCCAGTCTCAAAGGTAATTTCTTGCCAGGAAAGGAGAATAGGGGGACCGGGGACAGAATAAAATCAGATAATGTTATTTTGCACTAACTATTGAAGCCTGCGTTGCGGGAGGGTGCTGGTGCAGAGGGAAATCCAGCTGCAGGCACTGCCCTCTCGTGGTACAGAGTTGAAACATCGCCCTTCCAGAAGCAGAGGAGGACTCTGGGCAGCATCCCTGATCCAGCTCAGCCTCGGCAAAGCCAGTCACCTCGGTGAACATAGCAAACAGAAATGGCTGTTAAAAAAAAAATACAGGTAAAACAAACGCATAACTATCTACTTCTGCAATTCGATTATGTTTTATGCCTCTTCACCCCAAATCCATATATTTTATCTTTCTCAAACCATTTTAATGCATCTTTCTGCCCTCTCTCCAAGCCCTTGTTTGCACACCTTGCATACAGAAAGAGCCTAAAGTATTATTTAGCCTCACAATGCTCCTGGCTGCAGTGTCTGAGTGCTCAACACATCCTTGTAGTACTTGCACAGCACCAAGATTATACGGGCTGGCACACAAAGCCTTATGGGAAGAGCATCACCTGAATATGAACATCCCCAGTAAGAAGAATACAAGTCCCTGCATACTCTGCTATGGTTCTGGAGACTGCCTGCCCTATGGCAAGACACTTCTGTCCCTCTTCACAGTCTTAGGAATGGCTAAGCCATCTCCTCTGAAAGCACTTTCCAAAAATAATCAAGCTGAGGCAGACACCAAGCATGGAAAATTTTAGCCCAAGCAGTTTCCATTCAACGCTGCTGTGCAGAGTTGAAAATGGACTGAAGCAATGGGAAGGGCAATCATGGGCTTGGCTACTTAGAGCGCACACGAGCACTCACGTGCACGTCCCTGTCTCTTGGAAATGTGAGATAGGAGAAGGGGGAATAATAAAGTTTTATTATGTGAAGTTTCACATACAGAGATCATAAACTATTATCAGTCATGAAGCAACATCAGCCTCAATGACCCTGTCTCACAGCAAGCGTTTTCACAGCATTTCAGCGCCTGTGAGGTTTCCCTCTCACCTGCACCTCCAGCAACAAGTCACACACGCAGATGAGGCTTATCAAAAACCCATTTCCTAGGTGACGGAGCAAGATTTAAATTGGGATTCCCAGAGAGGAACTTTTTCTAAAATGGACACAAAGCTCCTCAGAAGTGAGCCTTAACCAAATACCTCTGACGCTGAACCGTGCGCAAGCAGTGCATGTGTGCACACATCCTGCTTGAGCGCGCGGGAGAGATTTCCCAAGCTAACATTTACAGAGGTCTCCAGAGGAAAATAAAGTTATATGAACTGTAGCAACCGTTATTGGATGTTATAGCACTAGACCCAGCCAGTGAGCTAATCTGAGGCCTGGTTTTCAACAAACATCAGATTCTCTCGTTATTCAGATACCTGGCGTTTCAAACCCACAATTCCCAAGGTCTTTGGCTTGCACACCCCACTGCTGCAAGTGCCTCTATCCTCACACTGTCTAAATCACAGTGGATGCTTCTAATACCATACTCATTTCTCCCACACCTTACTTTCCTCCTGCTGTCGAAGTATACACCAACACATGCAAAGTCGCCACTTTATTTAAGAATCTTGGGTTATGCAGCAAGACAAGTTTCTGAGAGCAAGTTAAACATAACAAGGCAGACTTTCCCAGCAAGCAAAGATTTCTACACACACACACACCCTCCCCCCCACCCTGCATCTAACAGGCTGGTTTGCAGCATTTCTGCTCTTTAATCCCACTCCAGCCATCCAGGAAAGTGATGAAGCACATGTTTATATTTAAGCGTGTGCTTAGACTGAGCTGGCTGCAGCAGGGGCAAGGGTGCGGTAGAATAGACTCCTGTGTTCCAATGGATTGACACCTTACACCAAATAGATTATCAGCTTTCCTTTCTGCTATTGAAACAGATGCTGCACTCTTAAATCGACCTTTTCCAGGAAGGTAATTCCATATTATCAGTAAGTTTCCAATAGACATTATCCAACACTCCTTCTGACACTATGGGCTAGGATTTCTGCAGTGTCGTGACAGTATGAAGGCTTCAGGCTTAGAAACATTACACCGCCACAGAAGAATGATGGATCTGCTTCCAGGGGGGTGAAAAATCCTTGAGCCAAACAACAACTAGGAAAGGTCTTTCAATAAATTTATTTTCCTTTTCCACATGATATACTTCTACCGACTCTTACGTGAACTGAACGCGGTGCAGCTCTTCAACAGCCAAGCTATTCTCCATGGGGTAAAACATCAGTAAAACACACAGCTCTGAGCCAGCGCTGAAACCAAACTGCTTTGCAAAATGAAAGTAATACGCAGTTGGTATCTTCCCAGTGAATTGAGATAATAATGTCAAAAATCAATAGTAACTTAACAATCCTACAAAGCTGCAAAATAAAATCATTGGAGCAAGCTGGCAAACATTTTAAAGTTTTGCTGATAAAAAAAATTAGCAATTATCTACTTTTAAGGTATCTAAAATACCATAGAGCAAGAATTGCAGCCTATCAAAAATAACTCGCTCTTAGAACGTTCAAGTGAAATCCATAGCAATCCTAACCTTGGTTATTTTGAAGGTAAAATGTGTTGTCCTTACCTTTTGAGAGAGTCCATAAAATTAAATGTTATCTAAGGAAGAACCGAGAACCCTTCTGAAGGTGTTTAGCAAATTTCAATAGGAGTGAAACTGAATCTATAACTAATAAGCACTGATCTTTTCAAAGCAACAAAATATATTTAGAAAACTGCACTGAAAAAAGCATTCGGGGAGTTTCAATTCTTCACTAGCACATGAATGCAAAATAAATACTTTTTGAAACACACGCTCTTACTGCTTAAATAAATTTAAGACCATGAGTGAACAGCAAGGGAAGTGATTTTTGGTTTACTAAATTCCTCCCCCCCCATTTTTTTTTTTTCTTTGCAATTTCTGTTATCTTGCTACTTATTGTGAGCTCAAGTTCACAGCTGCAGAGAGGTTTTTGGGGTTTTGTTTGTTTGTTTGTTTTGGTTTTTTTTCCTCCTCTGCTTTGTGAGCAGATCAGCTTGAATCTGGAGGGGAATTTCATGGTTGCTGCCTCCAGAGCTGAAGAAAAAGCTGCCTAGCCTTCCTTAATAAAAATTGTGGTGGAGCAGATTGGTACATTTGAATCTCAAAC
>JAAGNO010030520.1:0-13531 GCA_033439905.1 Ceryle rudis
AAAGAAAAAAAAAAAAAAAAGAAAAAAAAGAAAAAAAGAAATCTTATACCCGTGACATAGTAATTCATATAAAACTTATGATATGGTAAATTCAACCAAGCAGTGCAGTCTCTGGAGCATCCTGAGAAGAAGCACACTGTACTGCTATTTAGATCCTCTCTCTTTGGCTGCCTCTCAGAAAGACAGCTTCTCAATCAACCTGTAGGCTATTTAGCTAGACATACTTGGTAGGGAATTAATCTACATGGCATGCTTGGACATGTGGAGTCCCATGTGCTCTTAAAGTACCCTCCAGCATGTCTGAGCCCATGCTTAGAAGATCATTGTCTAGTCTTGATGATGGTTTTGACTCCTGGAATGGCCATCAAACAGCAACACAATGTCTTGGCGTCCATCACTACTGAAGAACCTTGGAAGTATTCTTAATGACAAACTAGTTGATAGAATCATAGAATATCTCAGGTTGGAAGGGACTCACAACAATCATCAGGTCCAACTCCCTGGTCCTTGCAGGGATGATCAAGAACATTGAGATTTTTATGTGAGTCAGTGCAAGTATCAGATCTACTATGTATAATATGGCAAAAAAGAACAACATACTGAGGAAGTTTCACAAGATTTATCCTGGCTTTTAGATACTGGGAAAACGCTTTAAAATCTTCTGAAACAGCATCAGTGATGTCAAAGGTTAATATTTTCAAATGACATTCTCACAAATCAAATAGTCTATTTATTTTACTGTAACATCCTTTTTTTTTTTTTAAGCTATTTTTGAAAGTCTATTGACAGTAGATTGTGCTTTGCTTGTAACTGCTCTTTTGCTGGTGAAGAAATGAGAACCAGATTTGGAAGAGTCCTGCATACACATACACACACTGATCTTCTTTGTACTTTTCTGTAAATATTTGTATTTTTCTTCCTTAAAAGCTAGCAGTCATTATAGCTGCATGTATTTTAAATTTAAAAAAAACCAAACCAAAACAAACAAACAACAACAAAACACACACACAAAAACCAACCAAACAAAGAAAAAAAAAAACCAAACAAACCAACAAAAACCAACAACAGAACCAGAATATTTGGAAACTTTTGCAGGACTAGGAATAGATATGATACTTAGGATATTGCTAAGGCATTACAGGGGAGACAGGGAGACAAAATCCTAATTATATCTTTTAATATAAAGTTGTATCTCTTTCAACTCTGATTTATTCTGCAAATGCTATAATTTACAGTAGCAATTCTCTACTAATCAGGTGTTGTTATTGTAGTATTCTTTTTACCAGGACATTTTAGTGTTAAAAAGTATAAAAGATGTCAGTCAGTTTTGAGTGTAGTGCAATTATTTTTATGGCTGCTAAACTGAATGAATAACTCCCTGTGTGCAGCATAGGCAGAGCAGGTTTGAACAGTCCTTGTTCTGCTTTTGATTTACATGTCTATACAAAGATGGGCAACTCTTAAAAAATACAGTACTACTACACAATAAAACTATTGGATTAGAAGTGATCCTACTGAATATTTTTACTATCTTCCACATAACAATGCAGTTGCAAAAATATGTACACACATTAGGTCAAACCCTGTGTGCACTGAAATACAGCTATTAAGGTTTCTTTTTTAAGATAAACTGATGACATTGCAGAGATTCTTGGATAGATAACAAAAAGGGGGTGTGCTATGATTGGTCTTGACGTCATTAAAAACAATGTGGGCAGATAACTTTAGCTGGCACTTAAATCACTACAAATAAAGATAAAAAATCCTTGAATGACAAGAAGCAACATCTCCTTTCCTGAACCGGGATTATTCTACAGATCTTTAAGAAAACCCCAGGGTAAAGGTAAGAAAGAAACAGTTTAGTGCAACATCCCTTAATTATATACAGATGTTTACTAAGAAATGTAGCTATATCATCTGCATGGCAGAGAAAAGCAGGGATTTTATTCCTCTGTCTGTTATCAATTAAATCATCAAAACAAAATTATCATTCAAATTACAATGTATCATTTCACTTTTAGAATGTTTGGGGAGGAGGCAATCTATGAAGCAGAAATCTGCTAACCATCAAAGCAACAAAGAAACATTAAAGTTCAGTGGACAGTTTGTTCATGCAAGTTTTAATCTAGTTTTTTTAAAAAATAGAAACCACGTTCACGTGGTCAAAATAACACTTGCGTCAAAGAAGCCTTTGAGGTTCAATCCAGTAAGACAGTCTTTTTTTTTTTTTTTTTGATCCCTGGAGATCCCAAGGTGGCACTGCTACAATTTCTATGTGGGAAAGTATCTGCTGTGAGGAAAGTTTGGCATAAGCACAGAATATCAACTGCTTAGGTTCTTGCTGTATTCCCTTGAAAAATGGTTACAATTGTGAACTGGTTTGTATTAATACTTACATTCTATTGTCTTCCACCATACATGTTTTAAACCTGCTCAATGTTATGTTTTATGATAACTATGTTTTAAAGTATCTAATCTTAGAAAAGGGATGTATTCTAATCATTACTTTTTAGTGTACCTACATCTTGCATAAATTAATAAAAAGCAAGGTAAGCGGTTTCCTTATTGTTCTTAAAGATTAAAAAACTGTAAAAACAGTAATGGCACACTTCTATTAAGAAAACACTTATCTGGTTTTTATGGGAACAGATATGTTGGTATGAAAAATGAAAATTCTCAACTAATAATGATACCTGGGGAGTTAGACACTATCCCTGGGTGCTCCTGGTTTTATCACTAGCAGTTATTTTCAGAAACTGTTCCCTGTAAAGATATTAATATTTTCTCTTGATGTGAAATTTAAAACCATTTTCCTTCTGAAGTTAAGCAACAGGTACTGCCACTGTGCTCCCTGATGCAATACTTACTTGGGACAAAGGGCCATATTCATAAAAAAGCTTTCTGTGGTCAGGGCTCTTTAATGCTTTCCTTCTAAAGTTGAAAACAAAGACACATATGATTATATTAGAGATACACAAAAAGTCAAAATTACGTAGTTACAGAGATTAGTGTCTCCTTAAGGTAACCTTTAAGCAGGGATGGATTTTTCCACCAGGTTCAAATGCAGAGACTGGAAAGAACCCTCTGCTTATGCACCAACACAGTCTAGTTGCAAAATCAGCACCTGAATTTAAACCGAGTTTTGTTTAAACTACCACTTATACCTATCATTTTTGTGACTCTGTTCAGAAGGACAAAACAGCCTGGAAAAGAGAATCATTCTCTAGTATACAAATGTAATCCCCCTGCCATCAACTGCCCTTTTCCATCAGATTAGGATGCCTTTTCCACTTTTAAAGGTCTAGTTCAAATGTTTTAAGTGGGCATGCCAATTACAAGGAGAGTCACGATCTTAGAAAAATAACTGCCATGGGATTTGTTATTGCATTTTCTCTTGAAATTTAAGTCTATACTACATTAAGTGTCTTTCAGGTTGTATGCACGTATTTGTTCTCTCCTCACTGCATGTAAACATGCATTTGTGAATTCATATAGTTATAATTTCATAGTGGTATCTAAGTGCCTGGTATTAACAGAAGAGATAAACTTTTGTTTTCAAATTGCCTGTCACTTCCAGACATACTGGTATTGCAAATAAAATTAAAAAAACAAAAGGGGGGGGGGGGGGGGGAAGAGGTGCTCATATCAAAAAAAAAAAGGAAGAAGTCACATTGTTTAGGAGTTCGCTTGCTTTGAGTGCTCACAGATATCCATCTGTGCTGCATAGCCGAACACTGTATTTTACCTTTCGTAGAAATCGGCTTTGAGGATGCCAGGAAGTTGCTGTCTTGCTGTGCAGCAGCCTTCCACTGCCCACCACTCCCAGAAGTAAGCATCACTTTAATTCAGGGTCTACTTTTTGTCACAATGGGTACCTTGTACATACACTTACTTGCCATCCTAAAATGTGACAGTAGTTTGTCACACTAAGCAAGTATTAAATGCACCATCCAGTCTACTCTGCTGAATAAAATGTCTCAGGAAGTGTTGCCACAAGAGATTGAAAGGAATTTATTGTTTTACTGATTTGGAAACAGTGCATATGTGGGTTGTGGAGGTAATGTGCTGCTGAGACAAGTGTGTATTCCAGCTGGCTCAAAGGCTAGACATGCCTCCTAACTTTTATGTTCCTTAACACTTAAATGTGCCAAGAGAAGCTCCTGGGCATCCTCAGGAGCAGGCCCAGTCCTTTGCCTGCTGACGGCATGTCTAAACCTGAACTTGGTCCTATTTGGAACACACTGGCAGCTTGAGAGCACACCTTGAGACTTAGCTTTTAAATCAAGCTTTCCTCAGACTGCCAGCTGCAAAGCCCTGGATGATAAGTTTACTGGCGAGATTTGTGTTTCTTTGCTGAACTCAAAGCCTCAGGGCGGTAAGACTGCATGGATTCTTGGCCCTTTCATCCTAACTATTAATTGATCTTCAAGTACCTCATGCAAGATATGCCATTACAGCTCCATGAAAGGTCATTAAAAACACTGGTTGCATTACATGATACATCTATACATTTTTCTGTGATAGAATATAAGCCCCAGCTCTTCAAAACAATATTTAATTCTTGTTTACTTTGGTAAAATTTGCCTATCATTCTCTTTGTAGATTATGCCTGAAAACAGGTAGTTGCTTTCTTTTGCATGTTATTTACCACTCAAGCTCTGAATAGCTCCTTCATTTGTACACACACTAGAAGTACTTTTATAAGAAGCACCAAGGTATTGGAACTATTTTCACTGAAAGTACACAGTAATCAAATTATCACAGCACTTAAAATCAGTCTCATGGGGTAAATACTCACAATTATGAATGTGAAGTTTTGATTTCTGTACATGCTCTGCAGTGATGACTTGAAATGTGACGATGAATATACCCACTATGAAGTCATTCCCTAGAATATTTGATATACTTATCAAGAGACAAACAGTGCTTCATGAATTGAGAAAATGCCTTTTGTGTTAGTCCACAACAAGGACATGGAGAAACTCAGATTTTGACAAAACTGGGAAGCAAAGAGTTAAATAGCATGGCCCTGCAGCCTAATTGTGCCCTCTGGAAGTTGCATGTAGATGTTGGGGATTCCCCGGGGGCTTTTCTGCAGCATTCAGTATATGAGCTGTATGTGCAGAGATAGAAGGATAGGATGGAACAGTGCAGCATGACGGTGGCTGTGGTGAGATGACTGGGGAGCAGTGTCTCTCTGGGCGTGTATGTGAATCCCTGTGAATGACTCCTGCTTTCACAATCAAAGGGAAAAGATACTGATGCACCTGGGAAGAGCATATATACCTCTTTTCTGCACTGTCATGTGTACATTATGCTAGTGGTAGGGTACTGAGATCAGCAGCAGCTAGATGGGAGATGTGTGTGGTCTGTGGGTTTACAGACTGGTAAGTGAAAGAAAAGTGTTAGAATGAGTCATCTGCAGAAGCATGAAGGCACTGTAAATAAGATTTTTTTTAAAAAATAGTGATCTTCTATGGAGCTGAGTAAATGTTTGAGTGTAGGGCAGATGGAGGTAAATTAGAACTTGAATTCCCCAGATTTCAGAAATTTAAACTGAGAGATCTGCCAAAGCATTCCCTGCTTTTCAGAAGCTTGTGATTTGCTACACCTGATTTTCAGAAAGAGTACAAAATACCTCTAAGCAAACATAAAGCAGTTTTAGCAAATTTGTTTTCATTTTGTTTTGTTTTTCTCACTTGATCTACTTGGGATGAGTTACTTTTTGTTGTTTTATATTGAAAGAGAAATCTTTCCATCAGGCATGCATGATTATTTTGTGCCATTTTTATTTTGAGCTTTATTAATGGAGATAGCTTTAGTCCTTTGAATAATTTAGTGTATTTGTCTTGTCCTCTGGGCATTCTGGCCCACCCTACACAATTTGACTTTCCCTCACCATTTTACCTTCCTCTCTGTCCATTTTTGCTTTTCTTCTCATTATAGCATTTTGGAATATATAAGCACCTAAAAAGATATTCCTGAATGTCTATCACATTCTGTTGTATTCATATAGTTTGAAGCACTTCCAGCTTCACAAACACACACACACAAACACATGATGTTCTCCATCCCTCTGGGATTTCAGCTCCTTTAATAGGAAGACCCATGTTCGTGGCTCTCCCACCTGGCTAATGTTATGCCATGTCCTGCTTTCCTACCTCTAAACAATTATCTCTCAGCATACAGGGTAGTTCAATTTTCTCTGAAATTGGCTGAAGGAAGAACAGAGTTACTGGCTTCTCCATGAATCTTTTTGACCACCCCACCTGAATGGAAATCACTCATAGCTGTGCAATATAGTCCTTCCCAAACAAACAAGCTGCTTTGCCAAAAACTTGACTCCACTGAAACTCAACTCTTTCTTCCTTGAAAAAAAAATAGGGAACCACATAGTAATTGAGAAAAACACTGAGTGATGGAGGTCACTTAGAGCATAATTGTAGCTCCAGAGTGATCTTCATGTCTACATGCACAAAAAAAAGCCCTGCTGAGGGTTTCTTTTATTAATGAATGACAACATTTTTTTTCCTTGAGGCCAAAGACACCTAAATCTTTAGAAATTCTGACTCAAGTAGCATTATGCTTGAAGCACTAAATGCGTCCAGTAGTACTATTATGGTTGTCTGAATTTCAGTGTGATTGAAAAATCTGCATAAAATGTAGGCACATACAGATAAGTTAGAGAAAAAGGCATTTAGAGTCCTGTCTCTAAGAGAACTGCTATGTTTCTATAAAGAATGAAACAACTATGAGAGTGAAAAAAACATGCTGCTGAATGTTTTGTACTTCTAATTTGTAATACATCATGTCATAATCACGTGGGATGCTCAGCAGGACAAATAAAGACAGATTACCTGGCCAGAATAGCTTATAAAGTCCTGATATTTTAAACACTTTCATAGGGTGTGGTGTTTACACTATGAAGAGTCCCATTAACTGCACTGTAACTACTCCTGGAAGAAAGCAGTGTCACTGACTTCAATGAGACTACTCATGGTAATAAGCACCGTGCCCAGTGGTGAGTGTCTGGAGACTATTATTATTACTAGTTACATGCTCTGCATGTTGCAGTAGCCTCTAGAAGCCAAGTCATGGACCTGGGCCACTGGGTTAATCAGTATGGGGCCCAAAGTTAAGAAGAAGAATAACATGGACAGTAAAGAGGATAAAACTAGGATAAAAGTGAGAATGGGAAACAAGTAACATGGCATTGTTACTTGGCAAGTTGCTGTGTATATTCCATATTTACAGTTTTTAAAAGCTAATAATAATGCCTTTGTTTAATCAGAGCCATATTCAGCACAAAAGTTATTTGCATCTTTTAACAGACTGAAGGGCTCCTCCTATACTGGCTCACTTAACTCTTTTCCTGACTTTTTTTGAATTTTGCAAGTAGAAGCCATAGTGATCTCTGCCTTCTACAGGAATGAAACTTAAAAGACACACATTTTGTTGTTGTGTGTGAGTGAAAAACTGTATAGAGACCTTTTTCTTTGACTCCATTGTTTGAAACTTCTTTAGTTCCACTTTTTTTCTCACTTCCTCTGACTTGTATTTGTAGTGTCTGAGGGAAGTTAGATGGTTTCTCTGATCCCTCACAGACTGTGAGAGTACCCTGGAAATCAATGTTTTCTACAGATTGAGTTTTATGATTGTGAATATGAATGGTGAATAAGTTCATACGAGTAATTGCTAAGAATGTACAAGTGCTATATGTTAATTCATTTCCCCTCATTCAGGGCCTTTTCAAAGGAGAAGTATTAAATTAATATATAGAGAAAGAAAAAAGTATATCATGAAAATATTCTTTAAAAAATGTAATTTCCCAGACCAAATACAGGCCAGAATACTGGGGTGAGGGGGGGGTTAACAGCTCTGTAGCAGTTATAGAATTAAAAAAAAAATCATAATTCTTTACAAATACATACAGTGTGGGTGGAAGGAAGGACTTGTGGTTTTGGCACTTGACAGGTGCTCACAAAAGTTAGATTCTGTTTCCAGCTCTGCCACAGATTCTGTTCAAAGATACTATCACAGTGCAAAGAATAAGTAATAACAGTTATGAGCACTTCTGCAAATTATTATCATCTCTGCTTATAAAGGGAGAATAAGAGCAGTATTTTTCTCCCAGTGAATGCTTTTTTAAGGTACTGGTATTGTAAAAAAAGATGTTCTAAGTGATTCTGTGCAGGGATCCTCTAATGAGCTGGGATATTGGAAGCAGCACATGGTATGTGAGCCCTGGTGCTTCAACAGGCCAGGTAGCCATGTCTGAGGGATGTTTGCCTTGGCTGTAGCTATGAGGCAAGGCATTATGGCAGGTCGACATCGGTTAAGTGATTAAACAGCATGAATCACAATGGAAATTAATTTCTGAGAGGGTTCAAGTAATAATGTCTCTCTCTGAAATTTTAAAGGATTGTGAGAATAGTAATAGGAGTCAAATTGTATGTTAAAGCATTCACCTCAGCATTTTCAGTTTAAAATAATTTCTGTGCTACTAAATGAACAGGGGATGCCCTATGCTTCTTTTGACTATCTGGCTAGGCTTATTTTCCCCGATTAAAAGTGAACATTGAAGATAAGGAGGAGGAAAATTCCTTCTCACTGAAGGGAAGGGTAGGGATTTATAATAATTATCACAATGAAAAGCTTTGGATAGGTGTCTACTACTGGACCATTAGACCTGAAAACTTTTCAGGTAGTTAACACAAAAGGTTTAATTACCATCAAAACTTTTCCCTTGCCTACCTTTGCTTCCATTAAAGAACATTATTAAAACAAAACAAAACAAAACAAAACAAACAAACAAACAAACAAACAAAAAAAAAAAGAGAGAGAGCACTCAGTTCTTCCACTGTTTTCAGAGAGAACACTGGGCCAACTATGACTACCTTTGAAATTTCTGCCTCAAGCTCCTAATCTACAGCTCCATGGACTGCTAATTCCTACTTTATCTTCAGTAAAACAGTTTAAAACTTTTCCTGCCTTCATCTCATAGTAGATCATCTTCATTAAGAAAATGTTGTTTTATAAATGACAATGATTAAAAAAAGTGCCAGCTGGATTTTCTCGTGTATTATAATCTCCAAAGAAAAACTAAATTGTAATAAACAAAGGAACCCCACTACTTTCCTAAAAATGAAGTTGATTTTTCTTTCCTTTGCTCATAAATGCTTCCTCAGCTTTTGGAGATCCTTTTTGGAGCTTGGAATTCCCTCACAATCATCAGTTTTGTTTCATTTATTTTGTCTTTGTTTGCTTTCGGTTAGTTGGTTTGGTTTGGTTTGTTGTGTTGGTTTTGGTTTTTTTTTCAGAGATTGATATAAAAAAGCTCCCTTTTTTAATTTCTTTTTTTTTTAAATTTCTGTTTGCTATAGGATATAGAGTACATCAAAAGCCATTTGACTCTTAGTATCCTTGGAAACCAAGTACTTAAATAATAGCCTAACTCTGGACTCTGGTGTCTAATTTTTACTACTTCAATAGCTGTAATGCTATTATTTTACCATCACTATTATTTCTCATAGATATTAAGTTCACACAAAATCACTATGATATCTGCTTTCCTGCATAAGTTAAACCATACAGGTCTAGCCAGCTTATTCCTGCATTAGGCTTAAGGATTTATAATAGAATTGGAATATTCCTCTTAGTAAGATATCCAGTCTTGACTTAAAGTTCCCTAATTATGGAAAAATTACCACATCCCTTGGAAATCTGATTCACAGTATGATTACTCTCACTGTTATAAATGTGTCGGTTTGAACTTTGCCAGCTTCAGTATTTTTTTAATTTATTTTTGTAAGACCAGATCCTAATACTCTAGTGTACCTTGAAACCGACTTTTTCCAAGGGAAAAAAAGTATGAAACAGCTGTCTTATTGCCATATACACTCCTTACTGAGGAAGGTGGCATTCTGCAATAGAGCTGGAACCCAAATTTAATCTTGTTGTGAATTTTAGACTATGGATGTGCCTATCTCTGACAGATAATATGACATGATACCTGGCAGAGTAGAAGTAGGTGAGGGACTGAGATGGGGAAGAGAAGCGATCTCATATTAATTTCTGATGTTACGATTTTGAAGGCATACTATTGACTGCATTCTCATTTTGCATTTAATCTGTGTAGTTTAACTTCAGTCAATTGGCATGGGAATGGTGGCCAGGGCTGAAGAGAGAGTGGAACTGATTCATATTCATCATAGATCTAACACGCTGAGCTGTGTCTGGTCTTTAATTTTGTAAAGACACCTTGTGATATTTGATATTAGGCTACAAGTCACGGAATGTACTGTTGTAACTTGTACAACATCCTAAATAATTTTGAACTGGCTTGTATTCAGTTCTTATGATTTTTTTGGGCTTCCTTTTTTCTAATGTACATAAATTATTCTTCCCAATCCCATTAATGTTAAACACTCTTGCTGAATTGTCTTCCAAGAACATTTTCTTTAAAGAGTCTACCTGAGATAAACTACTTTTTTTTTTTTTTTTCAACTTACAACACCTGAATATAAGACCTTTGAGGCTTGATGTCTTTGTGTTATGATTTATCTGTTGATGTAAAAAGATCACATTATGAAGCGGGTCTACTTTTCTCCCTCATGTACTAATACAGCTACTGTTATCTGGCCACATATTGAAAAATCCTGCTCCAAGCAGCTAAGAGCAGAACCCTGACCAGTTTCCTATCCACTTCTTCAGATCCTGGTGCCAGTCACAACACCTTGCAAAGACTCAGTTTCAGCTAGGATGACTTTTAAGAAGTGAAAGGACTGCAAGGAGTTTCAGTGCCTACTCCTATAGTAGCAGTGACTGGAACCAGAAACACACCATCTCTCCCTCCATTCCCACCCCCTTATTTATAAAGATTTTCAGGGAATTTGCCCCTGTGAAAGCACCTTGGTCCTGTCTCTGTTCACCTATCATACTTTATCAACACATGCAGACAGGAAGATCATACAATGGTTGCCAACATCAGCTGCTCCAGACCCTACAGAGCAGCAGAACCAGGGATGGGTAATACCAGTCACCCATACTATAAGGGGTCAGCTGTCTTCTCCTCATACCTGAGGCAAACCTGTTCCTTCCACAAATAGAAACAATTCTTTCCCTGGAACTGGCCCCTGGATTTTCATTCATGTCTCCTTCATTCCCAGAGGAAGCAAATATAAAGATATCATTTTCTAGTCAGTGTTCTACTTCATTCTTTCAAAACTCCTTTTATATCATTTGCTTTTGCCTCAGTGAGGATACTGTATGAGTTTCAGGATCCAGGCTTCTTCAACTATAATTATTTTAGGATCACATTTATTTAGCTCAATGTAGAATATAACAGGAACACACAGTTTCTGAATATGTAACTTCTGTGATAGACAGACCTTAAATACAGACTATGCATATGGTGATCTGAATATATGTTAAACTCAGAACTGAGCAGGTTTGGGGTTTTTTTAATAAACCAGAATTAACATGATGTGCACTTTTGATATAGATCAGAGATGTGGAAGAAGGTAGATCTAAGAAATACTTTTAGCAAACAGGGAAGCAGTTAGAAGTAAAATATGTATTGAAAAGTTTTATCATGTATAGTTGCATACCTAAATAATACAGAAAGGAAAGCTCATAAGTTAGAGAAAACAGAGTAACACAGAATTTGAAACATTAAAGACTTTCAAGCCAAAATTCTCCATGGTTCATTTGTTCAGCAGTAAATCTGGACATGATCTAAACTCAGATAGGAAAAATCCTACACTTGCCACTGGTGATA
This sequence comes from Ceryle rudis, assembly GCA_033439905.1. Taxonomy (NCBI): domain Eukaryota; kingdom Metazoa; phylum Chordata; class Aves; order Coraciiformes; family Cerylidae; genus Ceryle; species Ceryle rudis. The sequence continues at coordinate 11,780 of JAAGNO010030520.1, forward strand.
CATAGGCCAGTACAAAGTGTTATGTTGCATGACACAAAACAGAAATGCCACTATATCCCACAACTGTGGCCACTACTAAGGCTGAAAATTCCTGGGAAGTGAGAAAAAATGGTTGTGAATGCCTAGAGCTATTCTGTCCACCTATAAGTCAGAACAAGGTTATTTATTATTTCATAATCACTATTTTTCTGTCTATGGTAGTTAGCATAGGTGTAATTATATAGGTATATTTATAATATAACTCCTATTCTTCTGTAACAGTAGATTACTATTATTGTATAGTAGATGGTACCCAATCTGTAATGCCCAATGTACCTACACAGTATCATAGACTCATAGAATATCTCAAGTTGGAAGGAACCCATAAGGATTCAATTCAAAGCTCTGCTGCTCACAGGAATACCTAAATCATATGACTAAAATCATTGTCCAGACTCTCCTTGAACTCTGACAGGCTTCCCTGGGGAGCCTGTTCCAGTGACCTACCACCCTCTCAGTGAAGAAGTGTTTACTAATGCTCAATTTGAACTTCCCTTCAGGCAGCTTCATTCCATTGCCTCGTGTCTTATTGCTGGTCACCAGAGAGGAGATCAGCATCTCCCACTGCAGTTTTCACACATTTGAGGATGACTCCATTCTGGCTTTCTTCATAGAAGCTTTATTACTGTGGGGCCTCCTAAATAACCTGAGTCCTCTCTGTGCGAGGAAGTGAGCTGTGACTGACACCAGCAAATCTTCTTTGGTGCCTACATTGGACCCAGTTACTCCAGTCCTGGGACACTTGGGAAAAGATTTCCATGTCTTGCCTAAAAACTACTTTGAGTCTCCCCATCCACCGGGTCTCTGATGAGGCCTTTAAATGTCTTGTGGCTCTGGGTCATAAGAATTTTTATGTATCTTATCTGATCAAGAAATATTATTGAATATAGTCTTTTGTAAGAGTTACGTCAGGTATTATTTAGAAAAGTATTTCATCCCCAAAAGGAATTTGTCTCTACCTGAAGCAGCTGGTATCTAAGAACCTGCTGTCAGGAAACAATTTCCTTTAAGAATGTGTAAGTTGTTTCACTCTAGGAATATTTAACTTCATAAAATAAGGGTCTCATAGAGACTTGGGTAGGAAGGAGTGAGATGGAAATATTGAGCAGACTGCACATTATTAATTTTTAGGAGATAGTTTTCATGATGTCCTCACCCATCCAAAAGAATGTAGGTGTGGAGAACTAAAAGCTCTTTCACCTAGAAGATTAGATTAGAAACTAAATCCTTAAATTATAACTGAAAATTTATATAATATATTTCTTCACAAGGTGTAGAAGCAGTTTAAAAGCTGTAAGCTATAATCCTGTCCATTTCTAATGCAGCCATTAAAATACAGTTGGACAACTTTTTTTTTACTCTCAAGTGACTGCATAAATTATACACAGCAGTAAAGGTATTGTCTTGAGGGTTTTTTTTTTTTCATCTTACCATTAAATGTTCCTTCCTTAGTTACAGGAAGAAGCTTGATTGCCTTTTGCTGCCAGCTACACCATTAGGGTCTGCAATTCTTTTATCAGCTGAAGATATTTCTTCATCTTCTTGGTACATTCTTCTGATACATAGGAAGAGCAAAGTCTCCACCTAATGAGACAGAGAAGGAGTGGATGGACAGGGTGAGGGAACTTCTGTCCTTTCATATCAAAAGTTGTGGAGTGCTTAGAGGATCTCCAGGAAGCCAGCAGAAACTTTGTATTTGAACACTTTGAATAC
>JAAGNO010030520.1:22380-33009 GCA_033439905.1 Ceryle rudis
AAGAAAAGAAAAGAAAAGAAAAGAAAAGAAAAGAAAAGAAAAGAAAAGAAAAGAAAAGAAAAGAAAAGAAAAAAAAGGAAAAGAAAAGAAAAGAAAGGAAAAGAAAAGAAAAGAAAAAAGAAAATAAAAAATAAAAAAGAAAAGAGAAAAGGAAAAAGAAAACGAAAAGAAAAAAAAACCTCAAAGCACAAATCAGTTTTCTACAAAGAGTGAGAAGTGATTTTGAAACATTAATTGTTGATCAGAAGATATGTCTAAATTTATTAAGAAAACCCCTGGACACTTGCTTGAACAGGTATTTTATGTTTCTGTTGGTGATATGTGAAACTCAAACACGAAGTAGAGATAATCACTGAAGTTTGAACACGGACAGAATAACTCTAACCTTTGACCAGTTGTAATGTCTCTCTACTTCAGAAAGTATTTAAATGCATGATGAAAAACTCAGAAAAAATAACTAAAATTATCCAGGATGAGAAATGAATTAAAATAAATTTTTGGATAAAATAAAAATAAATTTAAAAAAACCACCAAAAACCCACAACAAACAAGCAAACAAAAACCCCAACAAAGTAGAACTGGAACTTATACTAAATTATGTTAGGGACACTTTTAAGAGTGATGGTAATTAAACACTGGAACAACTTACCTAGGACTGCAGTGAATCCTTCATCATTGGAAGTCTTTAAAACAAGAGAGGCATCTGTAGAAAGATATATTATCTTTGCATTTCAGTTACAGCCCTGGTAAAGCCAGTATTGAGCAGAAGAGCTTGCAAAAGTTTCTTATGGCTTTAAGCTCTATCTTTGTAAGATATATTTCCCCTATTTTTAACATTTATTTATCAAGTATCTTCACAGTTACATGGCATATCAAGGCAAAGCTCAGACTGAAGTTTTAAAGCAGAAAGGTGGAGACATTGTGATTAATCATGTAACTCTGGGTGTGTATTCATATCACATAAATAACATCCTAAGTTGCTTAAACTAAGAGGCTGGGCTTCCTCAGGGTTGAAGAGAGAGAAATTCCTTCAAAGGGCCATTGATGATAGTCACCACTCTCTCCATCGGCTGCACAGGTGGCTCTGGAAACACACCTCTAAAGATTGGCTGTTGTTTCATGACAAAGTCCCTGTCAAAAAAGGAAGTCCCACCCTTTTCCCTGTCACAGTTACTATATTTTTGAACTGAGGCTTAATAGAGTTAAGAAAGGTCATTTTCTACTGGATCAGCTTCCTTTTATGGCTTACAGTACAGTTGCATGAATTTTAGAATGGCACAAGCAAAGGGATACAGATGTGTGGCCAGGAGGAGATAGACAACACAGCAGGTCTGACCTTTGGGCATCAACACAGACTTGGACAGTTACACACAGGTCCAGAAAGTTCAGTCTTAGGGGCTCACATCTGGAGGTGTGATCATGATTTTTCTTTATATCTCAGGATTACATAGGGGTATAGAGCCATGCTCTTCCTTCTAACCTCACTTTTTTTTTATCAGACCATAAAAGAGCATAACTTGCCAGCTTCATTTTCCGGTCATCACCAAAGAATATCTTGTTTTGCTTTCTGAGTTTCCTAAAGCACCCCGTGATCTGGGAGCTTCCTGCAGTTTGAAAGGGCTCGATGGTGTAAAGGAGGTGAGAGACAAATGTGGCCTCCATTGTTATCATATCATTTCCTGTGCTTAAGATGTACCTTCATCAGGACTTAAAATTCCTGCTTCTCTGAAGAAGCTGATAGCAATATTTGTCTGGGAGTTTTAGAAGAGATAAGATTCCTGAGGTTTCTGTGTCTTCTGTGTCCATAAAGAGAGGTAACTGCCACCTCTCAATTGAAATTAATGAGAATTAGGCACCCAAATATCTTTGTGGATTTGAGCCCTCATGTTCTAATTACTGTGGCAATTAAATATGCTGAAAAACAGGTTCAGCTGCAGGAACCGTGTCTACACTAAAGCCTGGTGAAATATTTATGTAAATTTTCTTTCTAGACATGGCTTGAGTTTGCACTGATGACTGTGCAAAACCTCTCTGATTGCAGAGGACATGTACAATATGTAAGGCCCCAAAACTAAACCTGTGCACTTGGCTAAGAAAAGGTTATAAAATACATATTCATGAACTGTGTGTCTTGCTGAGTGAGACAAGATAGTTACAAACAAAATAATAGAAGATAAAAAACCCCAGCTCTTACATAATACAAATAGCAGAATATAGAAGCAGCTGATTTTTGTCCTAAACTGCTTCTGTAGTAGATCCTCACAAATCAGCTCATCTCCTCACTGTACTGATTTCTGAAGGCCACAGGGCTATATATCCACCATTTCAAGTAATAGCATATATATCTAAATCCTTTTTTACTTCATTCATAAAGGAAGAAGAAAACAAAACGATTGCCTGTTTAATTTGCAGACTCTTAACTGTTTCAGGCCAATATAATTACTAATATTATTCTTATGCATATATACACTACTGAAGCACTAATGTTAAAGGAGACACCTTCATTCTGAATTTTCTAACTTCAAAGTAATGAAATCCTTAACTTGAATACCACAATAATGTACTTTTCAATGTTAAGTACCAAGTCCTAGTGTCAGTGTATAGAACAACCTTGGCCAAAAAAAGCCCAATTAGGCCATGTAAATGAAGTGTGTTTTCAGCCAGTCCTACTGGGAAAACCAGCTTTGTCTGAATGGTTGTAATTATAGTTGATGGGGAAGGGGGAAAACAAATTTGCTATGCATGAGCCCTTCCCAAGTAGCCTTTTTTCTTTTAATGCTTGCATATCTCAAATAATGGCATTATGAAGGAAGGGGAAAAAAAAGGACTTTCTCCTTACACAGATTGTATTAAAATGCATTTCTTCAAGAGTCTGAATGATACTTGAAGTTTGCTATAGGAGAGGTGCTACTTTCTCTGATGCATCCTTTTGTTTACTTCTCCCTGCCTGACAGCCTCATTGGGCTGCTTGTCATAATTAGTAGGCTAGATGTACACATCTCCTTAAAAGCCACCCTTCATAGCTTATTTCAGACAGGCACTTCCATTTTCATACTTGGGTCTCTTCTTTTGATTCACACTCTCAGCTAGATCTGCAAAAGTCAAATCAAAAAGTCATGTGAAGACTTCAAAATAGTGTATTTTTTTCTAGACTTTCCAGGGTGTTACTCTCTTCTCCGTGCCTCCTCTTGAGAACACACACCCCATTGCTGGTCTGGATTTACTCTGTGTGTTGCATCACCTGCATACATCAAAAAATAGGAGTTCATTTTTCAGTGCACTGAATTTACTCATCTGAATTTGCATCACAGTGAGTGGCTTGCTTGCTGCATCTCTGGATTGCAAGTTGGGCTTTCTCTAGCTCCTGACAAGGAGAAATAGGGCACCAGTGCAATTATCTCCAGAGATGCTTCCTATGTATAAGCCATTCTGGTTTCTGTGACTAAGGGCTCATGAAGGTCACTTAGCCTTTTCTTACATATATCTTTCTCCTTATTTGTTTTTATTGCTTTGATTCCTAAACAGTCTACATTATTTTCTGCCCATATTCCACACACTAGTCATTCAAAATTCAAAGCTAGTAATCACAAATGTTCTATTTAAAAGTCACTGTATGAATGACTCTTTCATATATTAGTCATAATGTAGTACATAGCTTTATTTCCTTTATTTAAAAATAATTAATGATCTTTAGTGCAATGTGTTATGTTAATGTCAATAATATCAGTGTATTTTGCAATGCTAAAGAACTAAGGGGGAAGGGATTGGTCAGGGATGAGTTGCTTGTTTTGAAATTTTTTTTTTCCATTGCTGCATGCACTGAGTGGGGAAAAAAAAAAAAAAATTACAGAAAAATCGCCCAAACTATCCAGGTTTTTCACCAGCCTATTAAGGATATTTCTGGATATTGTTAAAGAAGAAGTCTAACACAGAAATATTTTAGTATGTCATGAGGTAACTGTCTGTTTTATGTGAGCAATGAAAGGAGCTAAACTAAAAGCAGTAGAGTCAGGAAGGAGGAAAAAAAAAAAAAAAAAACAACAAACCCTTGAAGCAGTAAAGACTATTTTTTTTGTCCTCTGTGGGATCAGTTTGTTCAAGCATTGAAGTAGACAAGGACACACATGTTTTCTAGGCTGTGAACTGCACTTCACCACATCAAGATCTCAAGTATAAAAAGAAATGAAAGCTTCTTTGAGTTGTCTCAGTTCAGGAACAAGTTAGAACAGTCATATACACTGCTGGAGAACTATGAAGTCTCCAAATGAAGGAACCAGGTCCTGGGCAACTAGCTATAGGTGGTCCTGCTTGAGCAGGGGGATTAGACAAAGATGACTTCCAGAGGTCCCTTCCAGCCTCAGACATTCTGTGATTCTCTGATTCTGTGAACAATCTGACCTTTCTTCTTTTGCTCTAAAAATCCCCTAGTTCAAGTTCAGAAGCTGATGCAAGGCAAGATTCTGTCTACCAGTAATTACTCCTGTCATGCAGTGGTTCATCAGATTGACATCTTTGCAAGAGGGACTCGTTCACCACACAGAGACTAAGGCCCGATTAAGGTCAAGCTTTCCCTTATATAAAGCATTGCACACTTTGAAAGTTAGAAATATTAGTTTGGTTGAATGTAGTTATTTGTGTGTTCTTCTGTGTGTGCCTGAAAGAGCTTCACAGGAGACCACTAAAGACCATGTGTTACATTAGCATGTTTATCTTCATTGTGTAACTTTCCCTCCACTTGTAATTTGAAATAGTGACAGCTTCTTGGTAATTTTACCAATGCATGGTGTGTCTGAGATTCCCAATAGCTATTACTGCACATTCTGGGCTATATATTGTAGGTATGCATTTGATGTTTGCATTGGAACAGAAAGTGCACTTTTTTTGCAAAGTGAAATATGTATATATTTGAAAGATATTTCCTTTTCCTAAACTTAATCTGAGACTTCACATCAGTATCTATGTAAATAAATCTTTTCTGCAATAAAAACATGTTGCTTGTAGTCTGTCACATTAAAATAAAGACTTGAACATAGTGAGAAGTCATAAATGGAAAAGAAAAACTATTTATAAGGAAATCAAATGAAAGAAAACCCCTTTTGAGCCAAACACCTCAGCTGTACAGAATTGTTGCTTTATATGAGACGATACTGTAGTGAGCTTCAATATTCTTATGTCCAGAACACCACAATTTCATAGCAATGAACCTTAGGAATAAGACTGAAAAATACTTGCATATAGGACCTAATGAACATCAGATTATTAAACTCATTTATAGGTTTTGGTTTTTTTTTTTTCTGTTGACTTCAATGCACTTTGAAGTGATCCAGATTAACCTTACTAGAAATGCTGGAAATGCTGGAGGGAAGATGAATATGGAACTGAGGCAAGGAGAGGTAGTGGCTCTGTCTGTCTGGGGGTGATGACAGGACAGGGGGCTCAGGTTGTTTTAATTTGCTGAACTTGCAGTTGAAATGTGGGAAGAAATGCTGCCATGTCTTTTATTGATATTTGTTGGGAGATACTCATTATATATTACTCCATATGTATGTGTATGTGCATGAAGGGTTTTTGAGAGCTTTGGATGAATGCCTTTTACAGAGCATTTTTAAGATCAAAATCTATACAATTATGTGGATTCCTGCATGTAAATGATTTCAGGGAGTCTGGTGTTTTAGCATTTTTAATTTTCTAGTAGATTTTATGATAGTGTAAAGTGATAAATTATCTTCTGCGGCTGCCAGAGTTATTTAACTATCTGCAGACACGTCATTAGCAGGAGCAGTCCATGCCCGGCCGGTGCTCCTCTTCCCGCCCTGGGAGACTACTCACAGGGAAAAGGCATTTTCATGCAAGGTCCTTTTGCCGTCAGTGCCACTGGAGCACTGGGGAGTGCCAGCCAGCTGTGGTGTGCTATGGTCAGGAGGGCATTTTTCTACCATGCGGGAGAGAAAGCTACCAGGCAAGCATTGAATATTATTGACTTTCTATCACTACTGGCCTGTGTTAAAGCCAGTTCCATTTCCCATTACCAGATATCCAATCCCCCTAGAAAACATCTGTTGAATCTGGGATGATGCCATGGCATTAGCTCTTCTGTTGCATGCTGTTTCATTGGCTGTTCTCAGCACTACCCTGTCTATCACAATGCATAATCTCTTTTCAGAGAAGTTTCAACCACATTGTTAGGGTCCTTAGTCCTGTTTCTTTGAAAATCCGTGGTAGTTTTTTGTCTTTGGTGCGCAACTTGAAGTTTAGAAACTTGACTCTGTTCAGGGTGTAAGAAAGGGAACAGAAGTTTCCCGATGATTTCATGTGACAAAAGTTGTGCAAGGAAAAGGAGTAGATCTGCAGAAATCCCGCAAGTTGCTGTGTTTATATTCCCAAGAAACTCACAGTGGAGTGCCTCGGACACATAACTAAATGCTCCTCAAAATGCTCATTACTGGAGACAGTGTAAGAAAATGGTCTTTAGAATTCATGTGATATACTACCAACCGGAGGGAGAATAATACAGAAATACTTTCTTGATGATGTGTTCTAAAGCAGCAGGCATTTAAGAGCAATGGATGTCAATCTCTGAGGTTTTTGTAAAGAATTGCAATTTATGACGTGTTAGGGTAAACAGTTGGATTATATTTCTGAAATGCATGTTCCATCAGGTAAAATCATTGTGATTATAGGCTCTAGTACTTTAAGTAAGTAAGTTATGCACTAAAAGGCTGAAATTGTAAAACAAGTATGCTTATGCTTAACTGTTAATCCTTCTTTGTATCTATGCTGAGTAAACTACAAGAAAAGAGAAACTGCATTAAACAGTAAAGGCATAAATGGCATGTTATGTCATCTTGACAAACAATGACTGTTATACTGTTTTCCTTCAAGAAGCAACTGTGACTGGCCTCTGTATTCTCCCTCAATGGAGAATGTGCCTTACTGTAAAAAAAGAAAAGGAGGGCTATTTAGAAGTTACTTTGTTCATGCCTCTTAGTGAAAGCAACACTTTCTCTGCATCTTCTTGCTCTTCTGCTTTTCCTTCATTTCCTCAGCTCTTATCTATTACAGAAAGCTGGATTGGTTATTTCAACAACCACCTACTATCATGCAGAATATGAGTTTTGAATAAAGTGAAATAAGACTTGCTTTAAGTGGTTTTGCAAATGTTTGACAGCAGAAGATAATAAATGAAAATAAATCTCCAATATTTCTGTTAATGCAATTTGTGGCATGTCAACGTCAAAGAATTCTAACAACAAATCAACAAATATTTCAATGAAAACAATATATATAACTTATTTTTCTATATTAGAAACAACTGGCAAACAATTACTGTATGACTTCATGAGTTAGTTGGTTGTTTTGAAATATTCCTGCTAGGAAAAAAAAAAGGGGGGGGGGAGAAAAAAAAAAGGCTGTATGGGCCTTTGAGCCTGAACATATTGTGTCAATCATAAGCATATGCAATGTATCTAAACCATGAGGTAAAAATTTTCTTTGTAAATTATTTCATAAATAAATAATTTGCCTGAAAAAAGTTTATGAAAATATTTTTGCCTTTATTAAGTTCTCTACAGTTCTTTTGTGGTGAATATAAACAGATTGATATTGACGTCTTCTTGATCTGCTTTATTTTAACTTGAAATTCAGAAAGTATCATGCAAGCATTTTTTATAAAGATATGGTAACAAACTTTTTCTGAGAGCTACAGCATTTTGTTAGAGTTGCCTACTTGAAATTATGAAGACATATTTTATACTTCTCATCTTTGCTTAGGAATGGCTTTTGCTCATTTCATTTTAAAAACACAAACACAGAGAAGCTTATGTCTTGTAAAAATACATCTCTCTAATATTGCTCTACAGGTGAAAAAAGGTGTGTTTGTTATCAAGGTTTACACATGTTGAAACCTGTGCTTTCATTGTTATTGATCTTCTTCACGGTTTGTCTGTCACAATGTGAACAAAATCTGGGAAAGCTTGAAGCCACACATACAAACTGGCTGGGATTTAAGGTGAAGGGGGCCATCATTTCCTGGTTTAAAATAATAAGACATTAATAAGTCTCACTAGAGCAGAGAAGTAAAGGGGAATAACCCTTGTTTAAATATTTTCCACTCAAGCCCTGCTTGTAAGATGCTTAGCCAAGTCATCAGACAAAATACCTGCTGATTTTAACCCTTCACATGCAAGACATCTGCCAAGTGAACAGTCACTTGGGGCTGACATACTCAGCAACGATAATAAAATCTAAATTGCGGAGAAGAACCATATGAATTGGTGCAAATGGGGCAAAACCACTTGATTTTCAGAATTCGTCATTCACTAAATTTTATTAAAGTGTCTGTTTGACTGTGATTCAGCTATGGCATTTGCAGCTTGAGGAAAAAGTAAAGGTTTAAAAGTCAAGAAAGATTCTCTGTGCGTGTATTAGCGAGGTCCAGGACTAAAGTATCCAGGCAGACTTTGTAACAAAATTTAAATTGTGATATTACTTTCCTTCGCGTTCCATATATAAACTTCTCTGCTGCTCTGAACTCATTTTCTGCTGATGGGTATAGAGGGAGTCCCACACATAATCTGTCAGTTCTCCTCTCCCTGTCTCGGGGATCTCACTGTGTGCTTCATTGTGCAACTGTATTTTACCTTCCATTTTCAACGTGACAAGTTCACCTCTTGTATGTGAATTATTGCTTTCCTATTCATGAAGTGCTTTATCAGACAATCCTAAAAAGAACTTAAGGGGGAAATGTGTTACTGGGTGATTTACATGAGCAATTACTTTACAAATCTGCCAGTGGATTATACTAAACATATAGGAAGAATGTTTTAAGTTTGGAGAGAGGGCTGCAAACACCATACATTTTACGGTATGGTTTCATTTGCGTCAGTGTGTATCTCTGAAGAGTTTAGGCTTTACATTCACGATGTATTTGAGAATAAAATTGTAAGGCAAAAGTTATGTCATTTCAAACATTTGAGGGGGAGCAGTTTCATGTCTCGCTATAATGATTTAACTCTTTTCCAGCGTCTCCCCTGAATAATGTGTTGGTAGTTGCAAGCAACCAGAATGCATCTTAATGTGAAATCAGTTTAAAATGACATGCATGGGAGGAAAAACACACCATATAAAGTCACCTAACTGCAGAAAAATTGTGTCCAAATGCCCAACAAATGTTTACATAGATTTTAACGCCTACTATATTTGGATTTTAAAACCCTTTCACAGGAACCTTTTATGTACTGCTTCTCCTTAGAGAGTGTTTTTACATTAACATACAGACTTCTGGCAATTTGTAGCACAGGAGAAATTGCAGTACTTTGAACTGAAAAGGTTGTGCACAACAAGCAGGAAAAGTTGTAAGGGTTTTCTCGGAGAGGCTTGGGACCGACTTGCAGTAAGGGGGAATATTCGTCCCCAGACCTGGGAAGTGCCTGGATGGTGCTCGCAGAGGCTGATGCCTCCTCCTCGCCGTCCCTGGGCTGCCAACGCCGCAGGTCCTCCTGCGTTTTGCTTTTCTGTCTTTGGGGGCTGTGAAGGCATCAGACTTTTGCACCAGAGGTGGGTGCAAAGGGACATCAGGTCGTAGCTAACCTGGCCTGCAGGCAGAGACCCGGCGGGAGGCGAGAGGCCGTTGCTCTGTGCCCTGCTGCCTAACGTAGCAAATTAAAGCTTGGGAATCACTGCAGAGCTAAGCAGGGCCCTCAGCGCGGCTCGGCCGGTGCCTGCACACCCGAGCTAAGTTAGCCATCTCCTGGAGGGGAGTGTGCCAATATCGAACGGCTGCAGGGCATGAGCCTCGTCAGCTCTTCTGATGCCCTTTGTTGGTCATCTGTAAGCTCATGCCTGTTTCTTGAGGCACAAATGGAAATGATTCTGATCCCATCCTCTGCACAAATGCCAAGAGGATTCCTCTGGCTAATGTGATTACAGAGGAGACCAAACAGGGCGATGGACTGGGAGAGACAAAGCTCTTGGTTAAACAACATGGATGTCTCAAATATTTGCCAACACTTGCAAACACAAATATTTACGCCAGCAGCAAGAGCCAAGGCATATTTTTACTTCAAGATGTATTAAACGTTTCCTTGAGTGTGCAGAATTCAGAAGGAGGTCTTCTATCACTCGCCGGCTCATTTTCCAGGCCACTGAATGCACTCACTCATTTGGCAAATCTTGGCCTTAACCGTTTTTTTTCTCATCTGATTTCACTGACTTTCCTGCTTTCCCCGAGAATCCTGTGCAGGGAGGGAGGGAGAACAAATGAATTTCCTTTTTTTTCTCACCTTCAGCAAGCAAAAAAAGTGCATCAGATTGCAAAATCCCACTGTGAAAGTTGATTACTTGTGGTCTTCCATAGTCCTTGTGACCTCCTCAGGGGGCTGGAACCCCTCTGCTGGGAGCCAGGCTGGGAGAGCTGGGGGGGTTCAGTCTGGAGAAGGCTCCAGGAGACCTTCTGGGGGCCTTTCAGGACTTCAAGGGGCCTGTCAGAAAGATGGGAACAGACTTTTGAGCAGGGGCTGTTGGGACAGGACAAGGGGTGATGGTTTGAGACTGAAAGAGGGAGATTTAGCCTGGAGAGAAGGAGAGATTGTTGGTGCTGAGGGTGGGGAGAGCCTGGCCCAGGCTGCCCAG
>JAAGNO010030521.1:0-23330 GCA_033439905.1 Ceryle rudis
CTGGCTTTTTATTATCAGAACATTAATTTTTTTATGCATAAGCATTCTCATTCTCTTTTCAGCACATCTTGTGCAGGCGTCTTCTCGCTTGCGCTCCCCGCTCCGCGGCTCAGCGCGTCCCCCCTGCTTGGGGTGTCCGCTCAGGGCGCTCCTCTCCTCTTCCGGCTCCGCGGTTAGGCGCGCACCCTGCTCGCGGTACCCGCCCCGCAGCAGCTCCTCGGGCTGACCGCTCCGCGCTGCGCGGCTCCGTCCGGTTCCCTCCTGGGCTAGCGGCTCCGCCCGCCCCGCGCCCGCCGGGGCTGCCAGCGCGGCGGCGCGCCGCCCCCGCTGCCGGCTCCCCGCTGCCCCGCTCCCCAGGACGGTTCGCCCGCCCCCGCCGCCCTCTGAGCATGCTCCGCCGCCAGGGAGGCGCTGTCCCGGACAGTGGGCAGCAGGGCTGCTGCGGGACGGAACGGGATGGGACAGTCGGAGCTGTCGCCCTTGGGCGCTTTCCTTCCTCCCTCCCTCCCGAAACAGCGTCATCCTCTCATTTTTTTTGCAGATGTCACCGGCTCTGTGCGTCGGTTCTGCGCAGCTGGAGGGAAGAGAGCAGTCCCACCGCAGGGAACAGGGAAATCCGCCCCTTCCCCCCCCCCGCCCCAGCATCCCCGGGGGTAGCGGGTTTGTCGGGGACGGGCACGGCCACAACTCACTGGGCCTCTCGCTGGGTGCGAGTGGGGATGAAAGCTGCCGTGGGGAGAGCGGGATGGGCTGAGTTTCATCCATAGGGATGGGGAACGTAGCCTAAATCGGGAATTGTTCCAAAGCGTTCTGCCGGACGACTGAGATGTATTACAGGCAAGAAACTCGGCAAACGAAATCCAATGCTCCCTTTTATTCAGCTCTCTTATGGGATGAATCATTCCTCTCAGCAGGGCTCCAGTGTAGATAGAAAACGGAGTTATGACCCCAAGCAGTGCTGGAGTGAATGCTGTGCTGATGGACTTGCTGTGTACTTATGTATGCCTGTGTTCCAGATCACATGCTTCAGTGATTTTTATTCAAAATATTATGGATTCAGTTTCTCCAAAACTTAATTCCTTTTTAAAGCCGTTGACAGCAATCAAATCCATTATTGACTCAAACAGCCTCTTTTGGCACTAAAAGGGATGAGGTCCATTTTTCAGGGACCTTCCAGCTGCTTTGCCAGGCAGATGGGGAAGGACAAGACTCTCTACACCTTGATGGATCTGCAGTGACATGAAAGAAGATTAAGGTACTAAATACAGAGCAAAAAAAACATAATGCCACCTTTCACGCAATTTTCTAGAATTGTCGCAAGAAAAACTGGAGCTTCACTTTAGCTCTTGCTTAAGAAATTGGCACTACTTTTCCACGTTTGAGCAGAGTTATATTTAATATTGGAGGGAGAATTTAGCTTTTATCACCACTGATTTCTAAACAGCATGACTAAAGCTGTGATGCTGAGGCAATGTGTTGCTTGCACAAACTCTACTTTCCTAAGCAAAGCCTCCTACAATTTCTATAAACGAAGGACCAAATTCCACAAGTACCTGTGCACATGCTTGTAGGAGCTGCTGGTCAAGAAATGTGGATATTTTATGTAAAATAGCAATTATTTGCTTGTTCAGCTTATATTCATTGCTTCACCAGTGTAGAGGTGTGTGCATAGATATGCAAATCCATCAGCACAAACTATATATATAATAAGGTATCTGTAGACATACATGTATTTACATACATGCAGTCATTATGCATTGAGTATTTAAATAAACATAGAGGAATCTGTCTGCTTAATAATAGTAGCCCAATAATAACATAGCCTGCTCACAACCTGGCAGCACCACGCACACACTGGTGGCTTGGTACAAAATCAATGCTAGTGTTGGAAGTGAAGATGCTGGGCTGTGGCTGAGAACAGTGAAGGTGCGGGTGGACATTATCTCCTGCCAGTTCTGCTGTGTGTGGTGGTGTCATGCAGAGAGGAGGTGTAGGCAGCTGGGAAAGACGCCTTAACCCATTGAAGCAGAAATTGTCAGAGCTCATTTGTCAGAAAGAATGAAATCTTTCTATGCTTTCTACAGCACTGTCTGCAATAGGCAGACCCAAAGTAGAGAGGAGTTTCCAAAGTATTCAATTATCAGCCAAGAGTTGCATTTGACTGTCTGTCTCCCGTGTAACTCAGAATTTAGAGAACATAATATCCTTTCCCACCTGTTTCATCTTTAGCAAATGTACTTGAATTTCAACTCAGGTGAACTGAAGTTGCTCATCAGAGATCCCTATGGAAAAAAGACCTATCACCGAGCTGGGGGAAGTTTGATCAGCCGAAGACCTATAGGTGCACTGGTGATAAATTCTTCAATGTTGGTCCAACATTTCATATATACTCATAACTTCCCTTCAGGTAAAAGGAATACAAGGAGATCAGGGATAATTTCAATGGTAGTAGAAAAAAATACTTCTTTGTATCAGAGTGGCATATGAGACTAAAACCCCAATGCCAATAGACTGCAGTGAGTTGGTAAGAGGTGGAGCAGGAGTGGGCAACAGGACAACTACTTGCTTGTACCAGGTCATTCATAGTGGCACCAGGTCAGAGAGGTAATTGTGTAAAGGGAACTTTGATGGTATGTTATAATATTTCATCCATTACCATCAACATTTTTTGAGCCTGAGATAAAAACCTTTAACATTTGTAGGTTATTAGTATCCTTTTTTTTTTTTTTACTTTCTGTAGGCAGTTTGCATATAAATCTCATTTTAAGAATAGTCCATTAAAACCACAGCTGTCACTTGCTGAGAGATTTGGGGTGGTTTTTTTCTCATCCTAAAATCATCTTTGTAATGGCCTTTGTGCTTTTCCTTTAGAGCATTGTCTCGTTTTTCTGTTTTTTATTCACCTGTTAAAATTGCAGTTCTCACAGCTGGCAGACTGGAAGTAATGGAATTTAACTGCTACTGCAATGGTTCTGAGAAAAAAAAAGCTTTGCTGTTCCTGATTTCAGAAATGTGTGTTTTACTAGCTCTTTCCCTTCATTACCACATATTCTGTTTCCATTTCAAAATACACAGACCCGTTGTTCTGCCAAACTTTTATTTATTTTAAAATAGACAACACTTGGAAATTCACACATTCTCTCATCTAAGAGATACTTGATGTAAAGCGATAGAAAATAATTAACTCCAAAAGGAAGTTAAAATGTACACACAGATGTGCCATTGAGGTAAATGTACGTAAATGCTATGAGCTATAAAAGCATCCCATCAGCAACCTCCCATTATGGTTAGGCTGTAAAAGAGGCAAGAAGGGGTAGCGGTAGATGTGGAGGTCATTAGGCCTATTTACTGAAGTAACTGTACATGGTCTCAACTGTAGAAGTATGTTCAAGTGGAGCTATATTTAGAAGCACAGTTGAACATAGGCTTAAGGTCCATCAGTTTTACTCACTGAATCTGAAATGCTTTTACCGCACAGGGATGGACAAAGGTGTGGGTGTATATATAGCCATGAAAAAATACTGAAGAAGACAGGGAGCAAACTGGTATTATCAGTTTATTCAGCACAGAGAAACGCTTGCAGACTAGGTCAGGTTCTGTTTCAAATGAATGTGAGCAAATTGAAGATGACCGGAAAAACACTACAGAAATTATGTCTGGGAAACTCCCTTAGCTGAGCAGAGAGCACCAGAGGGTTAAGAACAGCTGGCAATGTCTTATACAGGGAAAAGTTTTCTCATAATAGATGATTTTAATCTTTCAGGTATGGTTATAAAACCTCCAGTGGTTAGAAACTGAATAGGAGAAATCAAGGTAGAGGTAAGGTGTACATTTTCAACAGTGAGGATGATTAGTGGCTGATGCAATTGATTTTGGGTTGTAATAGTCTGAAATAGTCTGAAAGCAGTCTGAAAGCCAAGGCTGGATCCTTTTCTTGGAGCACGTGCCTCTCAGCTCATCCCTTATCTCTGCTTTGATTCAGACAGCACCAAGCAGCATTCTGTAGACTGCTCTGTGGGAAAAATAATTTTAGACAGTTACAGTTATCCCTACTTGCCTTAAAACCTATTTAAGCTTTTGTTGACTTGGGAATGTGATGGATAGTATTAGTTAACCGTTTATAACAGAATGAACAGTTCTCCCAGTATCTCTGTTGCTTTTTTCTCTGTAATGACTGTGATATTGTTCCTACATCAGCTGTTGACCTCTCTCTGGGTGAAAACATGAAGTAACTGATGCTACCAGAAGAGATTTCCACAATTTTTCCTTTTTTTGTTGTTCATATTGAGCCTGAATTCATTTAAACCAATGGTAAAAGATGAATGCTAGCCAAGAGCAAAAGCAAAAGGAATAGGATTTTTGTAAATACAGTTTTCTGGTGAACTTAGTTCATTTTGTGTCTTATATGATATAAAATATTATCTTGTCTTTTTGAGCATTCATAATTACATACCAAAAATTAGTATAATTATTTTTAATATAGCAAGAGCTGACACAACGAAAAGTTTCTAAAGATGAGTGACATTTGAAGCAAGATAGAGGAGAAAAAAAAAGAAAAAAAACCTTATTTATACAATGGTAGAATTTGGCTATGTTGTTTGTATTCTTGGGGTGTGCATTGGCTGCATCCCAAGTGAACGTCTGTTCTGAGAAAATTATCAAAATGAAAAAAGCAATTTTAATTTTCTAATACTGAACATTTTAAGATTTTTATTTTGTCTTTTGTCAACTATAATATTAAACTGAAAATAAAAATCAAGTGGGCTTAATTCCCAAAGAAGCTGCTGTAATTTTTGTCTCTGGCTTAAATAGTATAACAATTTTCCCTATGGAGTAATTCAAAAACAAATTTATTTTTAGTGTTCTGATTTCTCTGTTTCTCTAAGTCACTGTATATTAATAGGACCTGTGAATTTTATATGGAATGTGTAAATTACAGGCTTTTTACATTAATAATTTTCATTGGAACACTTGCAATCAGCATAATTTATTTTATGAGTTTACCCTGTCCATTAATTTAGTGTGGATTATCTTCCACAAAATGAGGAGGAAAACCAAATCCTTCATGGAGCCAAACGAACAGTAAATTCTGTAATGAAAACAGATGCTATTGTGACTTTTAGGTCTGATAGAAAAAGGGGACTCAGAAGACAGAAGTCAGCAGCTGGGTCTTGGCCTCTTGAAGAACATAGGTGATGTCTCATAGGGTTGGACTGTAACTCATTGTTGGGCTTCCCTGCTCCTAAAAGGCAGCTTCTGGATGGAAGGGAAAGTGGTTGGGAAGTGGGACCCCCAAACCTCAGCTGCTCCACTGGCTCTGTGGGAGAGCTGTATCCTCGCAGGATAGCCTGTTGCAAATACTGAACAGAAAACTACAATGCAAGGTCATTTTACAAGTGTGTCAACAGAGCTGATAGGGTTTTTTTGATCTGTATTTTTAAAAGTTGTATAGAACCAGGGCTAGATTTTGTAGTTCAGGATTTATCTGGGGGAAGAATTCCGGTTTCAGGTTTTTAAACACTAGTGGTAAGAATGAGCATCTTTGTCACATTGAGATAAATACCAGTAAATTACTGCTTTTGCTTAGTTATCCCCCTTTTTTTTTTTTTTGTCTTAAGATTTAAAATGCTCCTTTAGAATCATTAAGTCTCATTCATCTCTGGAGCAGAATATCAGAAATAGGAATTAGAAAATTCTTCATTAAATACCTATTGCAACAATCCTTAGGACTATTAGTGATACTACAGAACACAGAGGAACAGCTGATGAAGACATTGGCCTGCTGACACAAGATTTGTTCTGGAGTTGACAAAGAAAAGCTAAAGTCTATTCTTTCTCTATCTGTGAGACAGCAATAGCTATTTATTCTGAGTTGTGAGTGGCCTTCTGCATGCTGAACAGTGGCATTTCATTGTACAGAGCATCTAGATTTGTCATCTTCTTGGTTTCTCCTTCTACAACACACTCAAGGAGGGTCAAAGAAGAAAAAGGGAAGAGAGAATCAAACAACCCCTGTAATGCTTTTATGACACCCATTCTTCTGGCTGACAGACTGCAAATCAAAGGAGGGAACATACAGATCAAAAAGAATATACTCCAATAAATCAAGGCAAATACCCCAAATTCAGACAGAAAGTTATAGCCACAGTGAATTGTCACAGCATGCAGCCTTGGAACACAAATCACCTTTGAAAAGGGAGGAGATAGGAACCTGACTATACTGTATGGGGCAGGCCCAAGATCTGATCAGTCCTGGCAAACTGGTCAGTCTGGGGTTGATTTGGGGAACAGCATTGCTCTGCACCCCTCAGGGAAGGCTTCTGCTAAAAGTCACAGTGAGACTTAAGCAGTGGTCATAATACTTACTAGGAGCCAACAGTTTGTTCCAGTGAGCCTGTGTTGGTAAACCAGTAATTCTACCCAGCGAGATTTTCTGTGTATTATTTTGGCAGGGCTGGTCAATCAGAAGATTCATATATACTAATTTCAAGGTATGTTAAAAGACTATTTTTGCCTTGGGGATTCAGCAGAGGTAACTGTATATAGTACAGTCTTCACAAAATGTAAAACATGTATTGATCTGAGACAAAAACAGTTGCTGTAGGAGCAGCAGGTTCCCAAATACCAGAGCAGAAAACAAAGCCAGTGACAGAAACTACCAACTGAAATATTGCCTAGCTGCTTTCATCAAAGAAGATATTGCAGATCAAATTATCTGATATTTGTGAATTTTTTGTTTCGCATAGGCTGTACTGCTTGCACTAATTAGTTGCAATAATGATACCCAGCTCTGGATCTGAATTTTAATTTTAGAATAATTTGCAGCTACTTATTGTTGCTGCCATGGCCTTTACAGTTAAAAATAACTAGCTAATGCAATTCCTTTTAGTACTATTGACCAAATTTTTGGCCTGAATAGGGATGGGGTCTTTTATTTTAGCTGTTACTCTATTGAAACATAAAAGATAATCATAAGAATTAGAGTTGCAAGAAGTTTCACATTTATTTCTGCTTTGACAGAATATGAGCTGGTGTCCTTCCTTGGGTGTTTATTAATTATGCCCCTCTAATATATGCTGTAGCAATGTCAGGTCCCCACCTGGCAGCAGGAGGCTTGGCTTGCCTCTTGTCAAGTCTTACCTGTACTTGATGGTCACATCTCATAGGTCAGTGTTGGTGCCACACCTATGCTCAGAGCTGATGTCAAACACAGACATAGGTGTCTCATCTTGTTACAAGGAGGTTTGGGTTCTTGACTTATACTGCACTGGAAACATTTTCCAAAATGGTAAGCAAAGAAGATAAAATTAAAGGTTTGGAGAGAATAAAGACATTCTGATGCTTGGAAAAGGATTCAAGAATGCTTTCAAAAGGATATTTGGCTAGTGTTATGTTTTACTGAAGTATTTCTTGGTAATGAAGCTATTTGATTCAAGCAGGCAGTGGCGGAAAATCTCACCTAGAGAGTGCAGCAGGAGTGCTCCTCATATCTGGGAGAGGAGCAGTGGGAAGGATGAGAAAGGAGGTTCATTTAACCAGCTACCATTGAGGCACTGTTACAAAGGTATCGCTTACTACCTCATAGCTGTTAGTTGCTGCCTTCCTACAAAGGTCATTGCCTGTTAGAGGTGAACTTACTAAATTCAGAAGATGATGGATTCAAGTCTGAACCAAACATCAAGTGTAGATTTAGCCCTAGATAATGTTATTGTTTCCATGCATTTTTTAAATCATTCTGATCTTCAGCTGAGCCTGGTAAATATTTGATTAGAGAATAAATTAGAATAAAGCCATTACAATATCCTTGATAATCCTGGCTGTGTGGACAGGAGTTGTTCCTCACTCCGCTTTGATTAAAATGCTGATGTGGTTCCCCAGAATTAATGGGTCTATGTGTGCTTTCACAGACTGTTTTTCAATTCCAGATATGTTGCAGTGACACTCAAGCAAAGATTTTTTTGCAAATAAACATGAAGCACCCACTGCTTGTTCAAATTTGGGTAGAAAATGTTTTGTAAAGATAATAATTTGTGTTTGCTGCAAATGAAGGAGAGAGATGGGAACTGGTTTTCCTGCCATGCCTGTGCTTTCACAAATTTCTACCTACTGCATCCACCTTTATTTGATAATGTATTCTTAGGTCTGAATTGTGGTCCATTTGCTTCTGGCAAGAAACAGAAAATGTGTTGGTAAAGATTTTACCAAAGGACTTTATAGGGATGAAACTCAGTTCTCTTTTAGGTGAAGAATAGTAGAAGAGGAAGGCAGAAGATGTGCCATAGACAACTGCAAGGTTTGCTTTAAATCTCAGCCAGATGAGTATTATGAGACATAACACACCTCCTAATATAAGAAAAAAAGAAGGACCTTAACCACTGACTATTGACACTAAAGTGAGATTTCCCACTAAATCTAGTAGAGCCAACCGTGTTTTTTAAGGTTCCCTTTAACAATTGCAGCTGCTTCAATTCTGTTTAAATACAGATCTCATTTTATTCATGCACGCACAGAACAAGGCAAAATCCTCAGGGATGAGAGTTCCCAGGGAAAAAGTGATCCAATGAGCCTGCTATACATACATTTCTAATCAGACTGGGCTATGTAGAAAAATTAAAATATGAATGTTTGTATTAAAATCTTTAAGTCTGGTGATTTATCTATTTATTTATTTCATGGATTTTAGGTACAACTTAATGAGTGTGTGTGTTGGGTTTTTTTTCATAATACATCATGTAAGATATGGTCAATAGTGTCCACACTAATTTTTCAGGATCCAGAGATGACTCATTTAAGGGTATTTGCACATCACTACACACAAATGCTCATATCTCCATTCAACCTGTGTTTTGCATACTATCAGATCACATAGAGAATACATAACATTGAAGTAACACTCATTGTTTTTGCCAGGCTGCTTTCTGACCTGCCTTACTAAAACTGTTAAAATAAAAACATTGTTTATAAACCCACAGTCTAATAGTGCCTAGAAACCTCACCTTAGAGAAAGCTCTGAAGAACTGCCCTTTTTCTCTTTATTCTTGCAAATATCATTTCTAAGTGTTTCTTAATCTTTTTAAATAATAGATTAAAACTCATATTGGCTACACAAAATACTGTCTTGAAGTTTACAAGTAAATTACCCTGGTCACATTATTATGATGATTGAAATTTGCACTTTGTTTTAAGCTTGAAACAACTCCAGCAAACAACAAAGCCTAGAAATTAACAAAGCTACTACATCTTTAATTTTTTTCTTAACCAAATACTGCCTTGTTCACAGCTCCTGCAGGAAAGAGCGGGATAACTCAAGTAGGATATGTGCCTCTACTTAGGAAACAGCAGAGTAGATCTTGAAGGATTTCTTGCATGCTGCTCAATGGAAGAGACAGTGAGCTTTTTATTTTTAAATGTACTAATCATCCTTATAAAAACTTTAAATTCCCTAGTCAGTAGAAAGAAGAATGTACTTAAATTACCTGCATAATTTCCCTCTCTGCTCTTCTCTGGAGCCATCTACTTTGCACTGATATAGTCCACTCAACGTCTACGGACTACAAGTGAGCCATACAACACAGGTGTGTTTCCAAATTTATCAAAATGGTCATGGGAATTTCTTTTTAAGTGATTAAAAGATGAAATTCAAAGCAGTGAGAAATAGGAATTCAGTTGTTTTGGAAAGACTCTTCTGCCTTCTTTCATCTTAGAGTCACTGACACTGAAAATACTTGAAAAAGCTACCATCATGCAAGTTTGAGTCTTCAGAGGCAAATGCTTGAAGATTGCAGGAATCATTTCACACCTTAGCAGTCTTTATTCCTGTACATATATGAGTTTAAGTGCTACCCAAGCATATATTATTGAATAAATAAAATTATCTAGGGAGGAAGGAAGGGAGTGGAAAAGTCTGGTGGATATGATGAACATCAGAGAATAGCTTTCTGACTAAGATCATGCAACAAAAATTCAGAGTCCTTTACATATTAAGTGAATTTTGGAATTGACTAAAGAAATGCCCTTTAAAAAAACCCTATGATTTCTTTTTAAGTAATATTAAGCTGATCTCAAAGACATTCCCTAGACACCACAAAGTACACAAAACATCCCCCAGAGGCACCTCAGGAACATAACAATGAGCAGCTGTCACACCTCTCCTGGGTAAACCCGCTCTCCTGCCTCCTGTCACATGCTTGAGCAGATAGATAAGCAGAAATAGGGTAACTTTGTGCTATTTCTTATATTTTAAAACCTGTGATAAATTAGTATTCTTGATATATGCTAGAGAAAAACAAAACTGAGAAGTCTGAAAGCAGTTGTTTGAGAGAGCCCCAGGTTTAGCACTGATCAGAGAGCTAGAGGTCACACTACATTAAACAATTTGATTATTCCTCCTGGTCCAAAAGTCTATGTTTCTTAAAAAAAAATCTATGTTTCTAAAATATTCAGAACTTCATGACTCACCATTGTTCCAAGAGTAGTTAAGCTAAGACCTGCTTCCATAAAACACTGCATTTGGATGAAACAATATTTTTTGAGAGAAGTCCTGTTGTGAAAACCTCTTAAGCTTCTCAGGCCAAAATAAAGCTTCTGGTCCTAAACCAGAACCATTTAAGTCAGCAGGGTTTCATCAGTTCAGTTCAGAATAAAATTTGCTCATTAGCATGTTTAAACCATTTACTCACCAACAGTGTGCTGCCTTAATTTGCTTTTCTGAATAAGCTTCAATTGCAGCACTCAAAATCAATTTAATATTGTGGGCAAATGAAATTATTTTAATAGTAATGTTAAGGATCAGAAAGGGCTGTGTAGCTGCAGATGAAATACATGTAAATAAGGATGTAATTTATTTTTGAAACTTCCAAATGTGTGTTACATGTTTGTAATAGAGTATATGGCCCCTTCATTTGCACTAGGGATTAGCTAGATCTGCTTTGGTTGAACACAAATGTTGGGAATCAGCTAAAGAGCACCACTTCTAGCGGAAGAATGACATGGGAAGCATCCCATAGAAGCAGAGGAAGAAGAAACAGGCTTCCTCTTAAAAGATGAAGTAGAATTTGTGGGCTTACCTAGTGAAATGATTTTTTTCTGCTATTAGAATTAGCTGGAGAGTTGGTCCAAGAGTTGATTTAGAAGGAAGATTAAAGCCTTATTTGATTATCTGAATGGCTTTATTCACTCTACAATTGAACCAGTCTGAGGGACAACCAAGTAAAGTGGTTAGAGCTGATTCTTGCATGGAAGTAGGTGAGATCAAGCTACTGTGTTCAAGGGGAAAGATCAAAAATATTACTGTCCAGAATGAATGTCAGAACTAATAGCAATGTGATAAAAGAGAATGACAGGCAGCCCTAGAGAAAGGCAGAGATTACAGTAATCTGATCAGACCTTTTTAAAAACACTTAAAAATCAAACAGCTGAAATTTCTTTGCAGGACCATAGGAGTTCTCATGCTCAGCCTTGCTGATGTTTCATTTAATTCAGACTGCACCTGAGACTTCAGATGAAGGTTGCTTCACTTGATCTTGATTTTGCACCAGGTAGAGAAGGTAGCAAAAATTCCTAGGTAGGTTATGGCTGCATGTACTACAAGATTAATTACAAGGTGAAGCAACTCCTAGAAGTAATCAGGTAATTTGTCGAATGGTCTGTGTTTGCCACCTAGTGGTACAAAGCCGAAATTTTTGTTCTTGTGTGTAAGAGCTGACAAGACAGCTGACAACTGTCTCAGACGTAGACCTCTCTCATGCAGAAATACAACTGCTTTCAGACAGATGGTGGAAACAACTGTATAACTGTCCTTTTAGGATCACGACGCAGAAATTTTGCAGCCCTTGACTCACCAGACATAGGACTAGATCATTAATTAGTTAGCAAGGGTTATCCAATCATTAATCTGTTGTTCCCTTTTAGTATTCTGGCCATTGCTCCAGTCTTTCAATCTTACAGGTGTAGATTCTAAGAATAGTCAGGCACTCAATTTTTCACTGCTTTCTGTGGGCATTCAGGCAACTAAATATCCCAGGGATTTGTGATTATGTTCTAGCAGCTTGTAACCACACTTAGAACACCCTCAGCCAAGGGCCCTCCAGATTTCTAGAAGCATCAGCTATTCTTTACAGCATCCCTGTATGAAGATGTATGATTATCTTCCAGCCAGGAAACTAAACTACAAAGAAATCAGCAGCTCATAAAAAAATTATACAGGGAATATATACCATTTTGGAAACTGAACATATATACATAGAGATAAGCTATAAAACTAGTTTTCTCTCTTAAAACATTTCAAGGATGTGTGAATTAAGAATTAAGAAAAAGGATTAACTTTATTTCTCCATTATGTCATATAGTAAATAAAACACAAGAGGGATGCATTAATAGAAATATATTTTAACAGAAGAAATTATATACAGCATGATCTCTAACCATACATGTTATTTACCTCGATATATAGTTAAGAAAATAATAATTATATATTGATTTTTTTAATCAGTATTCATGAAGTTTAAAATAATTCCCACATCCCAGCTAAACAGTAAATGTTTTTACATATTACTATAAAAACATAGCTAGCAATTAAGAGGTGGACTTTTCATAGTATCTCTTTGATTCAGGAGCATCACTCAGCTAAGCTGTTACTGGGATCTTCCCTCCTAACACATACAGATTTTTTTTTTTTAAACACCTTTCACAATGAATGAAAACAAAGCAATACAAATTATATAAAGTACAAATCCTAGATGACTAAAACAAAGATTAATGAGATCAAATTAACTTTACTACATAGTGTTAACCATATTAACACTAATATCATTCTGAAAAGTGCATCTATACAATAACACCACGTATATAACAAAATATGTCAAGAAAAATGATTAAAAAAATTACATGCTATTAGCTACAGTTCCTTCTTTTTAAAAAAAAATATTGAGTCTTCTATTTATTGAGCAGCTGTTTCTACTTCCACTCATTCATTCATTCACTCATTCATCTGTTATTTATTTAATTAATTATTCAATCAATTGTTCACTGAGGGACCGTATATGATCTATGTTTTACAATTGACCTCAAAGAGTGAGGCAGCTGAATGCATCCGATAGAAAATGGAAAAAGGCATCGCAAGGTTCACAACAATTATCCAGGGTTCAAAGCCAAAAACTATTTCTTCTAGTCCATTGTCATACTCCGGGCGGCACCCGAATGCCGGTGGTATCCACAGCTGCCAGGAAAGAACACAAGGCCAATATAAATCACCAGTAGTACAAGTCACTAGCCCTTAATAACTGTGACCCCACTGAACTGCAAATTGGTTTCAGAAATCCTTAAGAAAATGCTCCCTGTTGCTACTGGGGCACACTGATGGAAGAGGGTTTCAGCTTCTGTCACTGCTACAGTATCTTTACTATGACTAAAACAAGCCCAGGCTCTCAGATTCCACATTTAAATAAACTTTAAATAAACTTTATTCCCCAAAGGCGTATTCACTTATTCTTCCAGAAGAAGTGAAATTTACTTGCTACAAACTATAGGACCATGTAACTTTAACATACTTATCAGGCTTGAAAGGTTGGGAAGCTTTTGGGCATTAACTTATGAATTATGTTCAAAATGTCTTACCGAAAGGTTGCAGAGGAATAAAAATGCAGCAATGTTCTTCAGAATTCTCCTCTTGTTGTTAGTAACTGAGTTTCTACTGTAAAATGAGAAATCTGAGGCTGAATGCATGACTGAACCATTTTCCTGACTTGTTTCTTCTTTGGTAGCAACAGCATCATTTTCTCTCCCACAGATACTGCCCTTAAACAGGCAGGGTACCTCCCCACCATCACCAGCAGATCTGCCGTTGTAAATCTCTTTGTATGAGGAGCTAAGTGATAAAGTGCTCCCCCGAGATATAGTCACTATTCGAAGAGTTTTAATGCTGTCGTTCACCTTTTCCTGCTCACGATGTATGGATTCAATGATAAAGAGGTTCTGAATGTATTTCTCAATAATAACCAGGGCAGAGTAGGGCAGGTTATACCATGTGTATTTTGGATGGGCTTGGGCACAGATGATGGCAAGGATTGACCCCCAGGAGAGGAGCCAGGACCCTGCAGCTGTGCCCACCAGCAGCTCTGCATCAAGTTTTCGTGCGGGATTTTTTGAATTATCCAGCGATCTATCTTCCAGTCTGTAGATAAGGAGGGCGACAATTCCAGCTGTACACATGAGAGCCAACACAAAGATAGCATGCAAGTAAAACATAGTAAGTGCTAACTCACTTTTGACTTTTGAACGTCCAATCTGAATTAAATACACAACAACTATGGCTATTGTGCTAGTTAACACAATTAGTCCAAAAATCATTCCAACAGTTATGCCATGGAACTTGAATGGAGTTTTGTATTGCTGGTGATGCTCAACTTTGCGGCCAATGTTCTTCCACAGGACATAAAGCATTGTGGATGCTAAGATGTGATATTCTATATTAAAGGGATATAGGTAATATATTCCCTGAGAAAATATTGAACAGAGAGTCGTCGTTGTGCAATTGCATTGAGGTGCATGATCATCTAAAACTAAAGGAGAGGGAGACATTAGTTACATGCATTATAAGGATTTGTTTGAAGTGAATAAATAAAACATAAATAAAATAAGAAAACATAAAAGGTAAAATTTCAGCCAAACAACACATCACACCACCCAGTTAGTCACCTGAAAAAGGGTCTCATTGTTGAAGTCATTAATCTAACAGAGCTTTTGCACATGCAGTGAAGTATGATCTCTGACTTCACTGCTCAGCAACTGCACAGTAACAACATCATGAATGAATGCTGCACCAAACTTCAGAAAGATCTTTGTAAAAATACTTTTTATAACACAAAAATCCAGATTCCAAGTGCTCTGAGTCCTCAGCCCTTCAGCTTTGAAGGCTTTAACAGAAGCCTAGGGATCTGTGGATCAGATCATGAACAAACTGAACAAGGAAAAGGCTCAGTTCTACTCTCATTATTATCAGTTATTTATACTAGTGTGGTTTCTGATATCAAAATCACATTATCAAGAAATTGTTTATGTCTAGGAAAGACATGAAGTAAACCAGAGATACTTTCACTCAAAGATCCAATATAGTTTTAAGGAAAAAAAAAAAATTAAAACCCAATCTTCTCCTCTTGAGAAGTACGTATGAAATCATTGTCTATCTGCAGTGCAGTTGCCTGCATTGTGAACCACTAAGGCATCTCAATGAAAAATTGCTTGTATTTGTAAAATGAATATATTTAATGTGCATTTATAACCTAAGCAAATAATTTCACAAAAAAATAAATTTCCAGAGTGGCAGAAAAAAAAACCAAAAAACTTATTTTCACAATGTGTTTATTTATAGATCTATAAACATACATGCTGAAGAGCACATTTTTAGGCACTGATCTTAGATTTGTGCCTGGAAATTTTTCTTCTGATTCCTATAAATTCAGAAGAGAAGAGGAGAGGAAAAAGCTGGTATTGTTCTGTCTCAAGCATACACTGTTACAAGATGAAAGAAATTGCTTTTGCAGTGGATTGTATGTTAATGCCAAACTTGTCTTGTGGATCAGTACTTCATTCCCCTTTGTTTCAGATTCTATTTCTGACTGTTCACAATTGTGTAACAATTCTGGTAGCAGAATAATAGGACATAATATAAGGAAACTGCTTCTATTTAACAAGTAGAAATATCAAGAAGAGCTGTTAACTCATTATTTGTCTGCTCTCTACTACTGCTCCATGATTACAAAATCTCTGAACAATCAATTCAGCTACCTGATTATTAATGAAAACTAGACAGTTTCCATAGATAGATATAAAGGGTAACAATTGCAAATAGATGTAAAATTGTGGGCATAATTTTAGACACAGTTATACTGAAAAAACTATTTTATGGATTTTTAAATTAAGGTTTTACTTATATGTGAACTTTGGCGGGAATTACTAAACTTTTTCAACTTATACAGACTAGAAGTAGGCACAAAATAAATTAGCCCAGGATTTGGTATCGTAGAGGCAAAATCAGTTTTTAGGATACAGGCAGTACTGAATTCACTGGGCGGAGAAAGATACATTTTCCTCTTCAAAAGCCATCTGTCTTTGTGAACACAATCAAAATTTATCAGCTGTATGGATCAATTTCTATGGGAAGAAATTTACTTACACCTGCTGAAAACTTTTATTTTCTCTTTAAAGTTAAGCCCTCCTATTTTCCCCATGCTTCAGTGGTGTTTGAAAATGGAAGCCATCCCCAGTGTTTATTCTCAATGCTGACTACAACTTGCATCATCATACCAATGGAGAAAATGGTTCATTATTTAAAAAACAAACAAACAAACAAACAAACAAAAACCAAAACAAAACCAAAAAAAACCCCAGAGCAAAATCCTTGTCTTGTAAAGCAGCACTAAATGGATAACCCATATCCATTTGAGCCATCCCATCCGCAGGACCACACACTACATGTAACCACTCTCCTTGGAAGGATTTGCAGGATTATCCAGGCTTATTTTTCTACGAATAACTTTGTAAATAGCAAACTCTGTTTACTTTTTACTATTTTTAAAACTGCTATGTTCACTTTCTATGATTTAATAATAAAGAGGTTCCTCAGTCATGTTACTTCTCAAAAGAAGTGTTTTTAAACATCTGTTTGGAATTCAGAATAAAACAACAGTCTGGAACATATATATGATAATGACCATCTAACATTTCAGTTCTGAACTGATCACGTACCAGCTCGCTACCACTTGCCCAGGAATGGCTATGATGACATAGCCATGAATCACCTGTCTCTGTCCTACAGTGACAGTATTTTGTATGAAAGCACGTAAGAGCAGGAATTCCAAAACATACCATTCCTTTCGCTTACCTATTGTTATGTTCCCAAAACCAAGCGTGATTAGTCTTTCCTTATGTTCATTCAGTTGATGTTTCGACTCTGTTAGCACACCATTTGTCCACAGCAGTAGATTTGTGAACACAGAATGGATAACCCCAAACCTACAAAATAAGGTAATTATTGAAGGAATCTGCACAGAGTATACCTTCATGTATGTTAAATAAAATGGATTCACTTTCTGTAGACATGCTAGGTGGCACTAGTTAGCTGTCAGTGCAGGAAAAATTAAATCATAATCAATGTCAATCAATGTCTCTAAAGATGTTCCTTAGTGGATCACAGTGAATGTTAGAATTCCAAAGTTTTATAGAAGTAAAATGGTTTAATGTACTAAACCATTAATAGCACACTGTTATTATTTGTTATGCACTCTGAAGTGATGGGTGTTATTCTTTGGGCTGGCCAAGCTTCACATCAATGACAACAATTGAACAGGGTTAATTGTTTTGCAAGCCATATTTCACAGCCTTCTGTGGTGCTCCTTTGTACTCACTGTGGCTAGTCTTTCTTCACAGATACCACCGCCTTCTCTCACTTCTTGTCAATGCATTTTTGTCTCCTGGAGAGGGTAAAGCCAACAGATGGCTTTATCCCATTCAGCCTACTGGTACAGTGAGGGTAGATCTCCACATGTTTTTGAGACTCCTGGTTTCTGGCAAGCTAGGTGTTTTTCCCCTGCACCTGAGGCTGATAATGTTCCTTCACCAAGAAACAGTTCTTAGTTACTGCACTGTTCTCACCGATAGACTTGCAGTTAGGGATTTTACTTATACATGGAGCTGATTCCACCAGATGACACTGCAAGCCTTCTATGGCATGAGGCTTGAACACTGACCCAAGAGCAAAACAAAAGGAGAACATTCTCCATAAATTAAATTTCTGAGTAAATTTCTTTTACCTCCCATAGAAACTGATCGGCTCATTGATAATATGAGATGAGTATTTTAAAAGCTACCATGTTCGTTTATTTATGTTCTATGTAGAGATAATCTACATTAATCCACCTCAGAAAACCAAAAATACATCAGAACTGGCTCTGCTGCCTCAAAGACTAGGCCTCAGTTCTATAAGAAATGTAAGTGGCCACATCAGTCACACTGTGAGAACCAAGTTCTGGTGTCAGAAAAGTGCACAACTCTTAGTGATTTGGGTGTATGGGACACCACCAGAAAGGCTGTTTCCCAGTGAATTCGCGTATCTGCAGCTAGTTCCAAAAGGTGCTTTCCATAAAAATCAGTATAAAATACCTCAGATGTGTTGCACTGACTGCAGGTTGCTGATGCAGATTCCCTTTCAGTAGCAAAATAGAGAAAACATAATATAGTGCATGGTCCTAAGACGCATACGTGGTGCTTCCTTCCTTCAAAAAAAGCAAGAGACACTGTGGTTTCATACCTTGACCATTTCCCTCTCTTATGGGAAAAATATACTTATTCTGTGACTGTTGTCTATTATAAAATACAAGCACGGTTTACATTAAAAAAAAAAAAAAAACAGACTATCTTCTCACTTGGGTAAATGGAGTTACTTTTTATTTATATTAAGACAATTATGAGGAGAATCAAGCTCTGTAAGAGTTTTCAATGTGTCTCATACAGTAAAACTGTAGGCTTTAAGGCACTGTGCAGTCCTACACCTATTAGCATTCCAGATGAGGATCAGATCCACTTTACCTTTCAAGTGTTTTGAAAGACTGGATAATATCCTTTGCATGACACCAAAGAAAGTACACCTGAATGGAAGGAACACAGAGAAATATCATTACACTAATGAGTATTTCTGACACTCAAAAAGGAAAGTGTATCTGTAGACAGAAATGCTGATGATTATATCCTCTGAGGATTTAAACTGAGGTAGCTCCATCCTCACACATGTGAAATAACTCATGATTTCCTCTGATGCTCACCCAGAACCTCTCTGGCATGATGAACGTAAGATTCCTTATATGCAGAGTCAATGGCTCAACAGTAGAAAGTCTCAGTATGACTCACCAAAACATACATTGCATCTGTATCTGGAGAGGCTTTTTGACAAAGGAAATAAAGCTACCAGCTGTGGACAGCAGTATGATTGCTGCAGGGTGTGGTAATGCTAAGTTTGAATTATCTATTAAATATATGAAATTCAATGAAGGGAGAGAGGTAAGTGAAAGGATGCAAGACTTGATTAATAAAACAAACAATGGACACCCAGGAAGCAAGAGAAAAGGTCATACTGTCAGCCCAAGAGACAACCACATTAGGAACAGATGCAATTGCACTCAAGCATAGTACAGGGCTTTGAGGGCTGAGTGTCAAGAGGAAAGGGACAGCCTCTTCTCACTCGTGCCCTGTGAGAGGACAAGGGGGAATGGATGTAAGCTGGAGCACAAGAGGTTTCACCTTAACATGAGGAGGAACTTCTTTACTGTAAGGGTCACAGAGCGCTGGAACGGGCTCCCCAGAGAGGTTGTGGAGTCTCCTTCTCTGGAGATTTTCAAAAGCCGTCTGGATGCGTTCCTGTGTGACCTGTGCTAGATTATATGATCCTGCTCTAGCAGGGGGGTTGGAGTCGAACATCTCCAAGGTCCCTTCCAACCCCTGACACCCTGTGATCCTGTGATCCTGTGATACTGTGACACAGAAAGCTCAAGCTGGAGAATACAAGAGAGAGGTAACAGTACGGAGTTAGCAAGTAAAGGGGAAAGAAGCGTTAGAAGTGGGAATGTCTGTTTGTGGGAAGATAATGGAAACCTTAGGATACAGAGTGTTGCTGATATGAAACTGGTTCCAAGTGCTGGTAAGTGCAAGGAGAATGATATTAATATTCCTCAGGGATGCTAGGGTGAAACTGGAAGTACAGTTTACTCTGAACTTGGCAGCAGGTGATCTATCAGGAGAGAAATGGTCCAAAAGGTTTTCTCATAGAAAACTGCCTGGTTTGGTGTACCAGAAATGGTCTGAAAAGTGAAAAGAACTTTGGGTTGTTCTTTAGCAATTAGAGTAACTGGAAGTCCATTTTACCACTGTGCCCATGTAGGGTGTAGGCACCCTACACCACAGCTGTGTTGTCCAAGACATTGAAAAATGAAAAATCATTGAAAAATTATTTTTGAAAAAGCTAGGGAAATGCTGTACTCTGTGGGTCACCTACACCACCCAGCAATAACAGGTCCATTCATTTCTCTAATAAAGCATTTATCAAAAGGAGGTGTGATCATTGTAAAGCCCCAGGTGTAGAGACTACAAGATATAATCAAGGTTTCAACTGAAATCAAACAAATTGAAATTATCACCTTAGTCTCATCTAATGCCATGTTCAATTTTCCATTCTGGGATAGATGCAGTAAAATCTTACAGCAGATGTGAAAGCATCTTAAAACTTAAAACCCCAAAGTTTTGAAGATCTGTTCAGACAAGTTCTAGTCAAGAAACTAGTGGAAAATAGGAACAGAAAAGTCAGTAAGGTAAAGAAATAGCTTAAAATCCAGTTTTTTGCTGACAGAGTACTCATCGCCTCAAAGGGACTTCTGCCTGCAAAACTGTGTAAGCACAGCCTGTGTTGGAAGGGCAGGTACAGGTGAGTTCATTGCTTGCACAGGTGCATGATGTATATATTTCTTAATTTAATGACACATATCAGGATGCATCATTAGAGTAAAATACAAGAGAATCTGACACATATTCTGTAGAAAATAAATCCTTTGGTTGTTAGATGACACATAATTGGGGATGTTCTCTGCTGTTATTTTGTCCTGGGTCTCAAAGACAGGAGAAGATTTGTCTTGGCTATCTGGTAAATTACTTCTTTTACTTTTCCACTGATTGCACAGACTAGCATTCAAGATTTCATTATTTTAAACTAAGTATATGATAAATTCAGCAAGATAGGGTGATGTAGAATTTAAATTAGACTTCTTGTTTCCATTTTTCAGCATTATTATACAATGTTTCTTCCACACTCCAGTTTGTGGTAGCTGGAAACCTTGTCAGCTCAGGGTCACTGGATGCAATGAAGAATGCTGCGTGCAGGTCAGCAGGGAAAAAAGGCTTTATCCCTTTGCTTTGTTTTTCAGAGGTAAAGCAAAGAAGCTGCAAGACATGGAGAGCAAATATTACAAGAATGTGAAATTAAGATTATTTCAACCAAATAAAAATTTCACCCTCAGAGAAAAAGATAGAAGAGCTCAGAGTTACTGCTTAAATTTTCAATGTTTTTTTTTTTGTTACAGAAAGCAGAAAAATGTGTGTTGTTCAAATGCGTATTTACATGCAACCACAACTGCTAGGAAAATCTTTTCTTTCTGGATGACTTAATAATCTTGAAAAGTACATTTAATGAGCTGGCTATAACTGAGTAACTTAGTTGAGTGGCTTTTTCTTTCCTACAAATCTGCTGACAGGGGCTCAGAGAAATTCATGTAATAAACAATCAGCTATGAAATATCAACATATAATATAGACCCAAAGCCTTACAATAAACAAGTAGCTGGAATATTTTGCCAGAGCCACTGCCTATGTTTGCTACTGTGAAGCCACAGATAAGCATAACCAAATGCTTCTAGAAGGAAAATCTATGTTCATTTGGTATAGGAAAAATGTGCAAGTATTTTATAACAAGCTAAATACATTGGAAGAGTTTTGTCCCTTTGAAATATCGGATCTCCACCCTTAACCACAACAGGACATCAGGATAGACAGAAATGAACTGGTGTGGCAAGTCCTACCTACAGAAATAACAGAATCATCTTTAGCCAAGCTGCTTATTTCAGCCTGGAAATTCTGAAAGTTATATATGTAACTTGAACTAAAAAAAACCCAACATGTATCTTCAAATACAGGAAAGCATTTTTTCATTATTTCTTTTTTGAACCCTTTTATGGCTGAGCAATGTCATGTTGCAAAGCCTGAATGTACACATAGAAAGGATATACAAGCACAAGAATTTTATCCCCAAAAGTATCCTGTGATAAACTTAGAAATTAGTGTAAAATTCACCAATGATGAGAAGACAAAATACATTTTTTGCAAGAAAAAAAAAGATATATAATATAAAACTGCAACCAGTGACCTTTACCTGTAAAATGGTGTGCACGGCATGTGTAACAGGAAAAATGCCTTCAGTTGGTGATAAACAGTTTGAAAAATCAACATAATATCCAATTTTAAAAGAGTCCAGAATTAAAGTAATCACTGCAAATAATGTAATCCCACCTACAAATGAAAAATATATTAGAAAATGTCAGTGTACAGTTATGATGTCTAGAGATAATCTGTACCAATAGGCTAAAATCCGTTTAGGGAAATAAAAGTTGATCAATATCTGTGTTCTTGTTTAGGGAAATAAAAGCAGATCAATGTTCATGAAGCAAATTGATTGAATGTAATAAGTCCCTCTAATCTGTGAAAGCCTCTACCCAATATATATTTCAAAAGCACATCCCCAGATATGCTTTACATGGTCAATGCAGAGGAGCCAGTCCAGAGACAGCCAGGACCTGGAGACCTTGCAGATGGCTCCCAGCTCCTTCAAGGTCAGCCTCTCAAGTACCGGTAGCACGGAAGCAGCCTTACAGTGCATGAATTAATGCTCTACAGCCACGCAGCAAACTATAGAATTCCAGGGAGCTGAACAATCATGTTACAGTCTCCTGGCCCAAGAGCTCGACAGTGGGACGTAACACAATCACTTGGTATGCCTGGCCCATGGGTCAGGAGGTTACGCTTTAACTCAGAGACCAAAACTACAATGAGCTATACATTTTGCTCCCCTAGAAAGGAACCAAAGATTTCAATTTCTGTATCTATTATTTACACACACACACAAAACCCTAACATATTTATCTAAATATGTATTTCATATCCTAAAGAACTTTCAAAATACATGTTTCCCCTTGTTTAATTTTGGTTTATTTTTTCCTTTCAGGAATGTAAATATTTGTTAGAAACTCATTCCAGAAAGATATATGGTAACACAATGCATGTTATTAATTACTGGGTTTGTACCCATATGACTTAATACAATTGGCAATAAAATTACTGAACCAAACTCGTACATCTTCATTTGCTTGTTTGGTTTTTTTTTTTTTCTCCCTAGGCTTTTATTCAAACAAGCTTCCATTGTATTTAATTTGAGCTTGAGTTAAGACTAGACAAAAATCTATCCATGGACGTTAATTGGACCTTAAGATATAGATCAGCATTAGTATCTTAATCATTCTTGGTAATTCCTCACAGAGTATATAACATCACTAGTGTTGACTTTGATGAATATTTACCCTTTATGAGGGACCAAAACCTAACTTCCTTATAAGCACCACATGTTCCACTTGATGTGTTAATAACATATAACACTAATTTAAGATTTTATTTCATTGATAATACATGTATTATTAAAGTTGCATTGATAAAAAATAAGTATAAATTATAAATAACTTGCTTGT